>JAVHYY010000750.1:0-2500 GCA_035221665.1 Okamejei kenojei
ACCCCGACTACCGCTATTTTTTAAGAGCCCTATCTAGCTCTCTCTTGAAAGCATCCAGAGAACCGGCCTCCACCGCCCTCTGAGGCAGAGAATTCCACAGACTCACCACTCTCTGTGAGAAAATGTGTTCCTCGTCTCCATTCTAAATGGCTAAATAATCTATCTATCTATCTATCAACCTATCTTTCAATAGTGATCTCTCCAACTTCAAGTAACCCTTGCTTTCCCTCTCTTTACCTCTCTCTCCTTCCCTCCCTCTCTCCTTCCTCACCCCTCTCTCCCTTCCCTCTCCTCTTCCTTTCTCTATCCTTTCCTCACTCTCTCCTTCCCTCTCTCCCATTCCCTCTCATCCTTTCCTCTCTCTCTCCTTTCCTCTCACTCCTTCCCTCTCTCTCCATCTCTCACTCCTCGCTCTCACTCACCTTCTCACTCTCACATCCTTCCCTCTCTCTCTATCCTTCCCACTCACTCCTTCCCCTCTCTCTCCTCCCTTTCTCTCTCTCTCCCTTCCCTCATCTCTCTCCTACCCTCCCACTCCATCCCTCCCCCTCCCCCCCCTCTCTCCATCCCCCGCACTCTCCTCTCTCTCTCCTTCCCTCTCTCTTCTTCCCTCTCACTCCTCTCCTTCCCCTTCTCCCTCCCATCCCTCTCACTCCCCATCCCTCTCTCTCAGTCCTTCCCTCTCTCCTCCTCCTTCCCCATCCTCCCCTTCCCACTCACTCCCCTTCCCTCTCTCTCCCCTTTCCCTCGCAGTCAACAAGTGGGAGAGGGGAAGGATTGTAAAAAAATTTTTCACTGGTAGTCTAGAAGGAATGAGGGGGGCCTTATAGAAACATAAAAATTATGAAAAGGACTGGACAAGCTAGATGCAGGAAAAATGTTCCCAATGTTTGGTGAAGTCCAGAACCAGGGCCACAGTCTTACATAAAGGAGGCCAAATATGGACGAGCTGAGAAAAAAACGTTTACACCCACAGATGTTGTGAATATAGGGAATTCCCTGCCACGAGGCAGTGGAGGCCAAATCACTGGATGGAATAAGAGAGAGTTAGATAGAGCTCTAGGGCCTGGTGGAGACCAGGGACATGGTGAGAAAGCAGGCCGGGTTATGAAGGGACAACAGTCCATGATCACAATTGATGGCAGGTGGCTTGCTCGAAGGCCGAAAGGCCTCCTCTTGCAACCAATTTTCTATGTTCTAAGAGGGAGTGACGGGGGGGGGGGGGGGTGAGACAGGTCCGTGATGATGCTGCCGGCCTTGCCGAGGCTGCGCGAGGTTGTGTGGAATGAGTCGATGCGAAGGGAGGAAGATAAACAAAAAAACCCCAGATAGACACCAAAATACACCCAGCGGGATAGAAGGAATGGGTGACGCGGACCCGGTGGGCCGAAGGGCCTTTTCTTTGCGCTGTATCTCTAAACTAAACTAAACTGCCTATTTCCTTTGCTCCATAGATGCTGCCTCACCTGCTGAGTTTCTCCAGCATTTTTGTCTGCCTTAAACTAAACTGCAGATGCTGGTTTAAACCGAAGATAGCTGGAGTAACTCAGCGGGACAGGCAGCATCTCTGGAGAGAAGGAATGGGCGACATTTGGGGTCGAGACCCTTCTTCGGACTGACGTCAGGGGAGAGGGAGATACATAGATAAGGAAGTGTAAGGTGTGAAAACAGGATAAAGGGGAGGGAGGTCAAGGAAAATATAGAAGAGAGTTGTGAGTTGGGTGAGGGAAATAACAACAAAGCGAATCGAGATAAAATGTAGTCGGAGACGGTCAGACTGGTCGGAGTGCTCTGCTGAGGTTTCGGGTCAAGACCCTGCCTCAGACTGCTGTCATCTGACTTCAGGCTGAAGAAGGGTCTCGACCCGAAACGTCACCGATCTTTTACGTCACCTTATCCTTTCTAAAGTGAAGTGAGTAGAGGATGGGCATGGAGAGGTATTTCCCACAGGGGGGGGGGGGGGGGGGGGGGGGGGGGGGGGGGGGGGGGGGGGGGGGGGGGGGGGGGCAGCGTTCCGAGGCAGTGTCCCTCCGTTCCCGCCTTGGGTGATAACAGCGGACTTAATTTCCAAAGTGGTGACTGTGTCTGGCAGGTTTCTGCGATCGCTCTCCAACAAGAGCTCCAACTGCCCTGAGGCCTGGCAGCCATTCAAAGAGGCAGGAAGGACGTGGATGGCCAGGCCTGGCGCCAGAGAGGCAGATTGAGCTGTGTAAACGTCGGCAGAAACTGGGCTCCAGCAAGCCCAGCTAAACAAGCCCACGCATAAAGGCAGGATTATTGAATGATGAGAATCTCAGCACAACAGCCAGTGTGGCTCTACACACACACACACACACACACACACTTGCGGCTCCCTGTAGGAGACTGGGTGTGTGTGAGAATGTGTGTGTGTCTGTGTGTGTGTAACTGTGTGTGTGTGTGTGTAACTGAGTGTGTGACTGTGTGTGTAACTGAGTGTGTGTGTGACTGTGTGTGTGTGTAACTGAGTGTGTGTGTGTGT
>JAVHYY010000750.1:7500-80272 GCA_035221665.1 Okamejei kenojei
GTATCGATGATAAAGGGAACCAGCCATTGTAAGCTGTTTGTGGTGTGAAAATGAGAAGCTGGTGCGACTAGGCTGGGGGAGGGAGATAGAGGTAGAGGGAATGCCAGGGCCCCGAGGGCTGAGGGAGAGGTGGGAAGGGGAGGAGACAGCAAGGGTTAACAGAATTGAGCTTTTTGTGTAACCCTCGATTCTCCAGCATCTGCAGTTCCTTCTTTAACACTTAAGGATAAGGGGAAACTCTTTTAGGACCGAGATGAGAAAAACATTTTTCTTTTCACACAGGGAGTGGTGAATCTGTGGAATTCTCTGCCACAGAAGGTAGTTGAGGCCAGTTCATTGGCTATATTTAAGAGGGAGTTAGATGTGGCCCTTGTGGCTAAAGGGATCAGGGGGTATGGAGAGAAGGCAGGTACGGGATACTGAGTTGGATGATCAGCCGTGATCATATTGAATGGCGGTGCAGGCTCGAAAGGCCGAATGGCCTCCTCCTGCACCTATTGTCTATGTAAGTCTAGAGTGCAAGCGAGAGCCGTCAGGCCATTAGAAACGTCGCCTATCTCCTTCGCTCCTTAGATGCTGCTGCACCCGCTGAGTTTCTCCAGCTTTTTGTGTACCCCCGACAGACACAAAATGGTGGAGCAACTCGACGGGACAGGTAGCATCTCTGTGGAGAACGTTCTCCAGAGATGCTGCCCAACCCGCAGAGTTACTCCAGCACTTTGTACCTGAACACCTTCTCCACAGAGATGCTGCATGTCTGACCCGCTGAGTTACTCCAGCATTTTGTGTCTTTTCTCTGTGTAAACCAGCACCTGCAGTTCCTTCCTACGGGCTATAAAAACACTACTTCGAAATAAGCTCCAAACTACAGAGACTGTAAGAGCATAGAGTGGTACAGTGTGGAAACGGGCCCTTCGGCCCAACTTGCCCATACCGACCAACATTGCCCCATCTAGACTAGCCCCACTTGCCTGTGTTTGGCCCATATCCCTCCAAACCTGTCCTATCCAAATGTTGTCCAAATATCTTCGTTCCATGCACCCACCACCCCTCTGAGTGAAAACGTTGCCCCTCAGATTCCCATTACATGTTTAACCCTCTCACCTGAAACAAATTCAGCGAATGCAGCGCGGGAGACCCGGGTTCCATCCCGCCTACGGGCATTGTCTGTACGGAGTTTGCACGTTCTCCCCGTGACCGGCGTGGGTTTTCTGCGACGCCTTCGGTTTCCTCCCACGCTCCAAAGACGTGCAGGTTTGTTGGTTTATAGACTTGGTGAATGTAAAGTGTCCCGAGTGGGTGTAGGATAGTGTTAGTGTGCGGGGATCGCTGGTCGGCACGGACTCGGTGGGCCGAAGGGCCTGTTTCCGCGCTGTATCTCTAAACTAAACTAAACCAAACGATGATATCCTCTGCATTTTGATTCCTCTCCTCTGGGTAAAACACTTGGAGGCACTATTTATTAGTATGCATCCATACACGCACATATATACATGTGCTTAAGATATGTAAGGATATGTAAACATAGTACTCGATAAAATCCTGAATAAACAAGAAAAAAAGTATTTATATAACATATACTGTATGCACACACACACATATATATATATATTATACACACATGTATACGATATTTTTTATATATATATATATATATATATATATATACATACTAAACTTTTTTCCTTATATACTCACACACACTCACTCACACACAGACTCACACACACGCACATGCGCATGCACACACGCACACACACACTCACACACATACACACTCATACTCATGCACACTTACACGCACACATGCACACGCGCACACACACACACACACACATTCTCACGCACTCACACACACACACATTCTCACACACACACACGCAGACAGACACACACACTCACACACACATTCTTACTCGCGCGCACAAAACGTACACACACACACACACACACACACACGCACACACACGTACACACACACACACACACACACACACACTCACACGCACACACTCACTCAGACACACACACTCATACACACACACTCACTCAGACACACACACTCATATACACACACACACTCCACACAAGATCGTGCAGTAGTGTTCAATGTAGAAACTGCATCACCATCACCCTCTCGCCGGGTGTTGGTGCTCCGGCGTCTGTAGACCCTCTCAGCGGCTTGGGACGCCTGGAACGGCCGCTTCCTTACCGGAGACCGCGGCTTCCAAAGCGAACAAGGCCGCGCTGGATGGAGCTCCACCACTGGCGATCTCTGCTGCGAGAGATCCCAGGCTCCTGCTGGCCGCTCCACACTCCCGCAGCTCCGCGACGCTCAATCGGCGGACTCAGCACTCCGGAGCTCCAGCGCGGCGACCCAGGCAAGGCATCGCCCGCTCGGCTCCGCGATAGCGCTCCAGCTCCGAATCCGAAGTTCTGTCCAGGTTCCCTCTAGAAACGCTGCTCCAGGCCCCGCTGGTAGGCTGGTTGCTGCTCGGTTGCTGCTCGGAGGAAGGCTGCCTCTCCGACCAGGAGATTGCACCGTATTAGTTATTTATCAAACTTGTTATTCTTTTTTCTCTTCCCCCGTTATGTATTTTGTTTACATATTCACATATTGTGTTGTGTGCAGCAAGTAAGAATTTCTTTGTCCCATCCGGGACATATGACAATAAAACACACTTAACTCTTGATTCTTGACTCTTGAATGGCGGAGTAGACTTGATGGGCCGAATAGCCTCATTCTGCTGCTTTGTCCTATAGTCTTATGCTCTAGTACTTCGAGCCGTGAGAGGCAGTAAAACCAATAATCCGGCAACACGGAGTATATTTTCTGGATTATTGTGTGCTTTTTTTTGTGGGCTAAAAAAGATGCCAGTGAAAATAAAGAAAAAACAAGGCACGTTTTTCCATCAATATGCCCCCCTCTTTTCTATTTTTACTGTGAGGGATAAAGTGATTAAACCCCACTATTGTAAGGTGCTTTAAAGAGGATACAAACCGATAGAGGCCAGGGAGAGGGATTCTGACACAGCTGTGTATAAAAGTTACCAGACCCATCCTTGAGTAAGAAGTGATAGCATTGTATAGCGGTAGAAGGGAGTGATGTAGATAGACCCCTATCAGTAGAAGGGAGTGATAGATGGGACCCTTGTCACTATAGCTTAGCTTTAGTGCTGATATAGGAGAACTGAGCGAGTTCAGTTGGAGGTGAGTAAAACTAGGGTAGGTCATAGATAACTGAGCATGCTTAATAAAATAAATGAATATTACAACACATCCCTGGTCAAGAAACTGCTCATTACCATGCACATGTCTGGACATGCGATGTATGATGTGGGAGGTACTGGGGGGGACGTACCTACAGATTGCGCACCTCAGGGCCCTGATTGGAGAGGGTCCGGACGGGAGGTTGAATGTAGAATTATGTGTATAAAGGGGTTTACCTTTCTGACTTCGGGGTGTCTCAACTTGGAGAGGCACCCGACTCTGCAGACTCGCAAATAAAGAATCTCTTGCTTCCACGATTTAGTCTCTGAGTAGAGATTGTGAGCACATCGCATATCTCACATTGACTTTGTGTAAAAAGTTGCCCCTCAGATTCCAATCAAATCTTTCCCTGCCTCCCCCCCCCCCCCACTCCCCCATCACTTTGACCTATATCTTCTTGTTTGCGTTTCCCCCACTCTATGCATTTACCCAAGAAAGATGAGTGGGGATCTTATAGAAAAATCTAAAATGATTAAGGGTTTGGAGGACACGCTGGAGGCAGGAAACATGTTCCCGATGTTGGGGGAGTTCAGAACCAGGGGCCACGCACAGTTTAAGAATAAGGGGTCGGCCATTTTGAACTGAGATGAGGAAACACTTTTTCACCCAGAGAGTTGTGAATCTGTGATGTTTTCATAAGAGAGTTGGATAGGGCTCTTAAAGATAGCAGAGTCAGGGGATATGGGGAGAAGGCAGGAACGGGGTACTGATTGGGGATGATCAGCCATGATCACATTGAATGGCGGTGCTGGCTCGAAGGGCCAAATGGCCTTCTCCTGCACTTATTGTCTACGTGTCCATGTATCTACTCTTTTCATGATTTTGTACACCTCGATAAGATCATCCCTCATCCTCCTGCGCTCAAAGGAATAGAGTCCCAGCCCTGCTCAACCTCTCCCTGTAGCTCAGATTAGATTAGATTAGATTCCATTATTGTCATTCAGATCTTTCGGTCTGAATGAAATTTTGTTACCTTGCAGATATAATAAATTAAAACAAAACACACAATAAACACATATTTAACATCCACCACAGTGAGTTCACCAGGCACCTCCTCACTGTGGTGGAAGGCAAAAGTCTTAAAGTCTTTATCTTCTGCCCTACTTGTTCTCCCTCTGCGCTGAGGCGATCCAGGCCTCCGATGTTATCGTCCACTAGGCCCGCGACCGAGCCTGGAACGCTGGAGCGCCGGAGCTCTGAAGCCGGGCTGCCGCTGGAGCACCGCTGGAGCAACTGCTGGAGCACCGGAGCTCTGAAGCCAGGCCACCGCTGGAGCACCAGAGCTCTGAAGCCGGGCCGCTGCCGCCGCTGGAACGCTGAAGCTCTGAACACTCGCCACAGTTCCGAGGCCGCCAGCTCCGCCATTAGGCCTCAGCACAGACGGAGACGGTGATGGGGGACATGTCACATCCCTCCGAAGGGAGAGACTAAAACCTTGTTTCTCCCACCCTCCCCCTCCCCCTCCCCCCCCCCCCCACACACACACACACACACACACACAAACACAAACACAACCTAATAAACCAAAATTCTAACTAAAACACACACAAAAAGACAAAAAAAAACAGACGGACTGCAGGTGAGCCACGCAGCACCGCCACTTCCGGATTCAGGCCCCTCGAGTTCCAGCAACATGCTGACAAATCTTCTCTGTACCCTTTCCAGCTTGACGACAGCTTTCGAATAACAGGGTGACCAAAACTGAACGCATTACCAAAGTCTTGTAACCCCCCCTATGGTCCCTACACCCCACCCTGTCTCCATAACCCCCTCTACTCTGGCCCCTACACCCCAGCCTGCCCAAGCTCTTCCTGTAGCTCAGGCCCCTCGAGTCCTGGCAGTGTCATAGAAACATAGGAGCAGGAGTAGGCCTTCGAGCCAGCACCGCCATTCAATGTGATCATGGCTGATCATCCACAATCATCCCCTGTTCCTGCCTTCTCCCCATATCCCCTGACTGCGCTATCTTTAAGAGCCCTGTCCAACTCTCTTTGAATACATCCGGTGAATCAGCCTCCACTGCCCTCTGAGGCATAGAATTCCACAGATTGACAACTCTCTGTGTGAAAACGTTTTTCCTCATCTCAGTTCAAAATGGCCGACCTCTTACTCTTAAACTGTGTGTGTGGCCCCTGGTTCTGGACTCCCCCAACATCAGGAACATGTTTCCTGCCTCTAGCGTGTCCAAACCCTTAAAAATCTTATATGTTTCTCCCCATATCCCTTGATTCCATTAGCCTTCTGACTCTCTCTTGAAAACATCCAGAGAATTGGCCTCCACTGCCTTCTGTGGCAGAGAATTTCACAGATTCACAGCTCTCTGAGTGAAAAGGTTTTTCCTCATCTCAGTCCTAAATGGCCTAACCCTTTATTCTTCAACTGTGTGTGACCCCTGGTTCTGGGCTCCCCCCAACATCCCAACATGGGGAAATCATCTCCGCCCTGTTGGCTGAAGGGTGGAGAATTCCGGTCACAAATATCCCTCCTGTGTCGTTGCCTCTGACTGTGTTTGCCTCTGTGGTCTGTGGTTGGCTTGTGGCACCAGATGACGCATGTGAAGAGCGTCTCTCTGTCTCGCCCCGTCAGCTGCCATTCAGCTAAACCCAGAGTGGCGACTACTCACAGTAACCATCCAGGGCCAGAGACCGCACTGGGAAGTCGAAGGAATCTCATCGTCAACAAACAGCGCCGCCAGTCCTGGCACCATCCCCGATTCATCAGGTCATAAGTGATAGGTGCAGAATGAGGCCATTCGGCCCATCCCCACATTAGGCCATTCGCTGATTGAGGCAGTACAGCGTAGGTTCACGAGATTGATCTATGGGATGGCGGGACTGTCATATGAGGAAAGATTGAAAAGACTAGGCTAGTTTTGGTCTCCTAATTTGAGGAAGGACATCCTTGTGATTGAGGCAGTGCAGCGTAGGTTCACCAGATTGATCCCTGGGATGGCGGGACTGTCATATGAGGAAAGATTGAAAAGACTAGGCTTGTATTCACTGGAGTTTAGAAGGATGAGGGGGAGGTCTTATAGAAACATATAAAATTATAAAAGGACTGGACAAGCTAGATGCAGGAAAAATGTTCCCAATGTTGGGTGAGTCCAGAACCAGGGGCCACACAGTCTTAGAATAAAGGGGAGGTCATTTAAGACTGAGCTGAGAAAAAACTTTTTCACCCAGAGAGTTGTGAATTTGTGGAATTCCCTGCCACAGAGGGCAGTGGAGGCCAAGTCACTGGATGGATTTAAGAGAGAGTTAGATAGAGCTCTAGGGGCTAGTGGAGTCAAGGGATATGGGGAGAAGGCAGGCACGGGTTATTGATAGCGGACGATCAGCCATGATCACAATTGAATGGCGGTGCTGGCTCGAAGGGCCGAATGGCCTCCTCCTGCACCTATTTTCTATGTTTCTATGTTTCTATCAAGTCTACTCTTAAACTGTGGCCCCTGGTTCTGGACTCCCCCAACATCGGGAACATGTTTCCTGCCTCTAGCGTGTCCAAACCCTTAATAATCTTATACGTTTCAATAAAATCCCCTCTCATCCTTCTAAACTCCAGAGTGTACAAGCCCAGCCGCTCCATTCTCTCAGCATATGACAGTCCCGCCATCCCGGGAATTAACCTGGTGAACCTACGCTGCGCTCCCTCAATAGCAAGAATGTCTTTCCTCAAATTAGGGGGCCAAAACTGCGCACAATACTCCAGGTGTGGTCTCACTAGGGCCCTGTACAACTGCAGAAGGACCTCTTTGCTCCTGGACTAGTAGTCCAATGAATGCAATGTTGGATGGCATGTGAGTCTCTGGAGAATGGTCGGATGGACGATCGGCATTTTGCCGGTAAGATGTGGTGTACTCAAGAATCAGAATCAGATTTTATTCGCGAAGTATGTTTTGCAACATACGAGCCAGGTCAGTCATACAATTAAAAGCAACAGATCGCTTCAAAAACACATTTGAACATGAACATCCACCACAGTGACTCCTCCACATTCCTCACTGTGATGGAAGGCGAAATAAAGTTCAAGGCCTTCCTTTTGTTCTTCCTCGGTCGTAGGCCTCGGGCCTCCGTTGACGGGACGGTCTTGACTCCCGTAGCCGGTGGCGTTCGGGCTCCTCCGCGTCGAGGCGATCCGCTCCCGCGTCAGGGGGGATGTCAGCTCCCCCACGCCGGGCGATCGAACCTCGCATCGGGGCTGGTCGAACCTTTGGAGCTCCCGACTCGGCCTCTCCCGGGACTGCGAGCCCTTGATGGTAAGTCCGCAGGCGGTCCCAGGCAAGGGATCCGCTCCGATGCTAAGTCCGTGCCCCGCGGTGGGGGCTCACGACAGTCCGAGGCGGCTCCCAGCTCCAGCGATGGTAGGCCGGAGAGCTCGGAGAAAGTGATCCGAAAAAATGATCACATCTCCGGGAAGGTAAGAACCTGGACAAATGTTTCCCCCTCCCCCCTCCCCCAACAAACCGACGTACATTAAAACAAACTCTTAACAGACGCAAAAAAGAACAAAAGATGAATAAAACGAACAGACTGCCGGCAGGGCAGCCATCTCCCTGGTATCGAGAGTATATCAGTTGGGAGGCCATGTTGCAGTGAGTCAGGATGTTGGTGAGACCGCAATTAGAGTTTTGTGTCGGAAAGGAACTGCAGAATCGGGTGAAAAAAATCAGCATAGAATCCAAAAAGCTGGAGTAACTCAACGGGACAGGCAGCATCACTGGAGAAAAGGAATGGGTGACGTTTTGGGTCGAGGCCCTTCTTGTGTTCAGTTCTGGGCACCATGTTTTATAGTTTAGTTGAGTTTAGGTTAGAGGTACAGCGCGGAAACAGGCCCTGCGGCCTACTGGGTCCGCTCCGACCAGCGATCCCCGCGCACTAACGCCATCCGACACACACCAGGGACAGTTTTTACATTTATTTACGAGGAATGTTGCCGGGACTCGAGGGGCCTGAGCTACAGGGAGAGGTTGAGCAGGCTGGGACTCTATTCCAGGGAGCGCAGGAGGATGAGGGGGGTGATTCAAAATCACGACAGGAATAGATCGGGTAGAAGCACAGAGACTTTTGCCCAGAGTAGGGGAATCGAGGACCAGAGGTTTAAGGAGAGGGGGTGGGGAAAGATTTAATATTGGAACCTGAGGGGTAACATTTTCACACAGAGGGTGGTGGGTGTATGGAACGAGCTGCCGGAGGAGGTAGTTGAGGCTGGGACTATCCCGACATTTAAGAAACATTTGGACAGGTACGCGGATAGGACAGGTTTGGAGGGACATGAGCCAAACGCAGGCAGGTGGGACTAGTGTAGATGGGGCATGTTGGTCGGCAGGGGCAAGTTGGGCCGAAGGGCCTGTTTCCACACCGTATGACTCTATGACTCTTACAGTCTATGTAGTTTGGAGCTTATTTCGAAGTGTAGATAGAAACATAGAAAATAGGTAAAGGAGTAGGCCATTCGAGCCTGCACCGCCATTCAATATGATCACGGCTGATCATCCAACTCAGTATCCTGTACCTGCCTTCTCTCCATACCCCCTGATCCCTTCAGCCACAAGGGCCACATCTAACTCCCTCTTAAATATAGCCAACGAACTGGCCTCAACTACCTTCTGTGGCAGAGAATTCCACAGACTCACCATTCTCTGTGTGAAAAGAAAAATGTTTTTCTCATCTCGGTCCTAAAAGAATTCCGCCTTATCCTTAAACTGTGTGACCCCTTGTCCTGGACTTCCCCAACATCGGGAACAATCTTCCTGCATCTCGCCTGTCCAATTCCTTAAGAATTTTGTAAGTCTCTATAAGATCCCCCCTCAATCTTCTAAATTCCAGCGAGTACAAGCCGAGTCGATCCAGTCTTTCTTCATATGGAAGTCCTGGACCTCCCCTACATCGGGAACAATCTTCCTGCATCTAGCCTGTCCATCCCCTCAAGAATTTTGTACGTTTCTATAAGATCCCCCCTCAATCTTCTAAATTCCAGCGAGTACAAGCCGAGTCTTTCCAGTCTTTCCTCATATGAAAGTCCTGCCATCCCAGGAATCAGTCTGGTGAACCTTCTCTGTACTCCCTCTATGGCAAGAACGTCTTTCCTCAGAATAGGAGACCAAAACCGTCAGGGTGGGCAGGTTGGGCCGAAGGGCCTGTTGTTTCCACACTGTGTCACTCTGTGACTCCAATAAAGAGTTAAAGGAAAATCTATTGCCATGGTTTATCCCGCCTTAAATCTGACTGTCTACCAAATGTTTGGCTAAATCTCCAGCCACTAGAGACAGTCTTAGATTGCTCTCCCCCATCCCCTCCCCTCTTTTCCTTACCCAGGACCCTCCCAATTTCCTTTTTTTACCCAGTCCAGAGAGAGAGAGAGAGAGGGAGAGAGTGAGAGTTGAGAGAATGGGTCGTGTGAGCCAGTCGTATGCAAAGGTACGAGGCGATCGTAGGTCGTATGAGCGGTCACAGTGACCCACCCGGGAGAGTTGTCGGACTTCACAAGACGTGGGATTTCTCCGGGAAGAAGCGCTGGGAAGTGAGTTTGTTATTTGTTTTTTTCAGGGGGAGACATTTGCGAAATTCTGGACTTGTTTTTTTTAAATTTCTCCCCACTCCCCCCTCCTTTAACAAAGATACGAGTCTTACATCTTTTGGATCACGTTGAAAAGTTTTTCAAAGTTTTCAAAGTTTTTTCAAAAGTTTCTCAAAGGACTTTCTTTGGCAAGCATGGAAACTTTTCAAAAAGTGGGAGGAAGATCCGCAAGGATTAGTCAAGCAGCTCCCAGCGCGGAGATGCGAAGCGCTCACTTTCTGAAAAGTTAACAAGTCTGTAAAATTCAACTGAACTTTGAAACGTGATCATACAGAAGTATCCCGTTCCTTTTTATTTGTTGCAATCTTTTAAAATCTGGAACACGGCAAAACCCACTCCTCTTCCTGTTTTTGCAAACTGTTTACTTATTGCAACATGACATTTTCTCCTCCTGTTCTTAAAAGTGAGTGTTTGGAGTTTGACTTTTTTTGTAAGCAGCCTCGATTATTAGCTGTGGGTTGATTTTCCTAATTTAGCAAACTTTTTAAAAATTGAAAATTGACAATGTCTGCTCCTGTATTTAAATATGTTTACGTTTTTTGGGGGATGATTGCATTTCCTAATTTTGCAAACCTTAAAAACAAAAGTTCCTGCTTTGGAAAACTTTGAAAACGTTAGTGTAAAATCTTCATAACTTTTGCTAAAGTTCAAAAACTTGTGGCGAAGTTTTTCAAACTTTTTATTTGCAAAGTTTTGGACAATTTTTTTTTTGCAAAGTTTGTTAAAAATGACCATTTCTGTTCCTGCTTTGAAAACTTTAGTGTAAGCTTTTCATAATGTTTTCGCTAAAGTGCCCAAAGCTTTTGGCAAAGTTTTTGAAAGTTTCTTTGCAAAGTTTTCGAAACTTTTTGTTTGCAAGGTTTGTTAAAATGAGCATTTGATGCTCCTGCTTTAGTGGCAAGTTTTCATAACTTTTCAAAACATAACTTTTAGCTGAAACTTTTGGCAAAGTTTTTGAAACTTTCTTTGCAAAGTTTTCAAAACTTTTTTTTGCAAAGATTTGTTTAAAAATGTGACTGATTTTTCTTCTCCTTGCATTTCCAGCAGTTTTCTCTCTCTCTCCCTCACCCACCCCTTCCTCCCCCCACCCCTCCCTCTCCCTCCCTCCCTCCCTCTCCCTCCCCCCCCCAGACCCCTTCGTTCCTCCGTTGGTGATCGACCTCGCCACTGAGCCCGGTGAACTGGCGGCGCATGTTCCCTTCCCGACGCACGTGCGCGGTCCGCAGGCTCTGGAGGAACCGCTGCCAGAATGGGGGTCTTCAGGGCGGGTTGAAGCCCCTGACTCACTCGCTCTTCAAGAGGCTGAGGGAGGACCAGCTGGAGATGCTGGCCCGGGCGGTGGAAGCTGGGGCCGCTGAGGATCGGGTAGGGTGTGTGTCCCTGGCGAGGAGCGGGGTGAACCACTGGCCCCAGGTTCTCACCTGCAAGCTGTTCCGCTGGCCGGACCTCCGATGCCCCCACCAGCTCAAACGCCTCTGCATCTGCGACTGCTCAAGGAAGAGCGTGGAGGAGTCGGGCCTCGTCTGCTGTAACCCTTACCACTTCAGCCGGATGTGCGACCCAGGTGAGTCGGGCCAACCTTGAGATGTTGATGAAGGAACTACAGATGCTGGTTTACGCAATACGCAATGGGAGCAGGAGTAGGCCATTCGCCCCTTCGAGCCAGCACCGCCATTCAATGTGATAATAGACAATAGGAGCATTTGGCCCTTCGAGTTCAGTGATAATAGACAATAGGAGCAGCCACGCCATTTAATGTTAAAATAGACATGTCCCGCAGCACCGCCGGTCCTCGCACCATCCTCGTTCATCAGGTCATAAGTGATAGGAGCAGAATAAGGCCATTCGGCCCATCAAGTCTACTCCGCCATTCAATCATGGCTGATCTACCTCACCCTCCTAACCCCATTCCCCTGCATTCAATAGACAATAGGCAATAGGTGCAGGAGGGGGCCATTCGGCCCTTCGAGCCAGCACCGCCGTTCAATGTGATCATGGCTGATCATCCCCAATCAGTACCCCGTTCCTGCCTTCTCCCCATATCCCCTGACTTCGCTATCTTTAAGAGCTCTATCTAGCTCTCTCTTGAGAGTATCCGGAGAACCGGCCTCCACCGCCCTCTGAGGCAGAGAATTCCACAGACTCACAACTCTCTGGGTAAAAAAGATTTTCCTCATCTCCGTTCTAAATGGCCGACCCCTTATTCTTAAACTGTGTGTGGCCCCTGGTTCTGGACTCCCCCAACATCGGTAACATGTTTCCTGCCTCTAGCGTCTCCAAACCCTTAATAATTTTATATGTTTCAATAAGATTCCCTCTCATCCTTCTAAACTCCAGAGTATACAAGCCCAGCCGCTCCATTCTATCAACATATGACAGTCCCGCCATCCCGGGAATTAACCTGGTGAATCTACGCTACACTCCCTCAGTAGCAAGAATGTCCTTCCTCAAATATGGAGACAAATTGTACACAATACTCCAGGTGTGGTCTCACTTGGGCCCCTGTACAACTGCAGAAGGACCTCTTTGCTCCTATGCTCAACTCCTCTTGTAATGAAGGCCAACATGCCATTTGCTTTCTTCACTGCCTGCTGTACCTGCATGCTTACTTTCATAGACTGATGAACAAGGACCCCCAGATCCCGTTGTACTTCCCCTTCTCCCAACTTGACACCGTTTAGATAATAATCTGCCTTCCAGTTTGTGCCACCAAAGTGGATAACCTCACATTTATCCACATTAAACTGCATCTGCCCACTCCCCCAACCTGTCCAAGTCACCCTGCATCCTCATAGCATCCTCCTCACAGTTCACACTGCCACCCAGCTTTGTTCCAGTTTGCCCTATAATCAAGGCAGCATTCTGTTTGACCTCTGCACCCTCTCCAAAGGCCCCACATCCTTCCTGTACCGACGTCTCCTCCAATCGCCTCGCCTTTGCTATTGTGGGAGCCCAGCGTAGGTTCACCAGGTTAATTCCCGGGATGGCGAGACTGTCATATGCTGAGAGAATGGGGCAGCTGGGCTTGTACACTCTGGAGTTTAGAAGGATGAGAGGATATCTTATTGAAACATATAAGATTATTAAGGGTTTGGACACGCTAGAGGCAGGAAACATGTTCCCGATGTTGGGGGAGTCCAGAACCAGGGGCACACACCGTTTAAGAATAAGGAGTAAGCCATTTAGAACGGAGACGAGGAAACACTTTTTCTCACAGAGTGGTGAGTCTGTGGAATTCTCTGCCTCAGAGGGCAGTGGAGGCCGGTTCTCTGGATGCTTTCAAGAGCTAGATAGGGCTCTTAAAAATAGCGGAGTCAGGGGATATGGGGAGAAGGCAGGAACGGGGTACTGATTGGGGATGATCAGCCATGATCACATTGAATGGCGATGCTGGCTCGAAGGGCTGAATGGCCTACTCCTGCACCCATTGTCTACTGTCTATTGTCTATTTGCATACCTTGGATCAGAGGGTGGTGGAGGCCGGTTCTCTGGATACTTTCAAGAGGGAGCTAGATAGGGGTCATGAAGGTAGCGGAGTGCAGACAGCACCTGTAGACAATAGACAATAGGTGCAGGAGGAGGCCATTCGGCCCTTCGAGCCAGCACCACCATTCAAAATGATCATGGCTGATCATCCCCAATCAGTATCCCCGTTCCTGCCTTCTCCCCATATCCCCTGACTCCGCTATCTGTAAGCGCTCTATCGAACTCTCTCTTGAAAGCATCCAGAGAATTGGCCTCCACCGCCTCCTGAGGCAGAGAATTCCACAGACTCACAACTCTTTGGGTGGAAAAGTTATTTCCTCGTCTCCGTTCTGAGTGGCCGACCCCTTGTTCTTAAACTGTGTGACATCAAAGGCTCGTGGTCCGTTCACCCACTCCTCCCCACGACCGCGCCCACGATCTCGTAAACCTCCTCTGGACCTTCTTCACCGCCAAGGGGCGAGAAATGGGAAGACGGTGCGGCGGTAGAGTTGTGGCCTCGCGGCTCCAGAGACCCCGGTTCAAATCCGACCACGGGCGCTGCCCGTACGGAGTTTGCACGTTTTCCCCCAGTGACCGCGTGGGCTTTCTCCGGGTTCTCCGGTAACCTCCCACATCCCAAAGACGTGCGGGTTTGTAGGCCGACAGCCTTTGGATTTAAAAAATTGTATATTGTCCCTACTGTGTGGGATAGTATTGGTGGATCGCTGGTCGGCACGGACCCGGTGGGCTGAAGGGCCTGTTTCCACGCTGTATCTCTAAAGATAGGGCCCTAGTGAGACCACACCTGGAGTATTGTGTGCAGTTTTGGCCTGTTAGCCTTCATAACAAGAGGAGTTGAGTATAGGAGCAAAGAGGTCCTTCTGCAGTTGTACAGGGCCCTAGTGAGACCACCCCTGGAGTATTGTGTGCAGTTTTGGTCCCCTAATTTGAGGAAGGACATTCTTGCCATTGAGGGAGTGCAGCGTAGGTTTACAAGGTTAATTCCCGGGATGGTGGGACTGTCATATGCCGAGAGAATGGAGCGGCTGGGCTTGAACACTCTGTAGTTTAGAAGGATGAGAGGGGATCTTATTGAAACATATAAGATTATTAAGGGTTTGGACACGCTGGAGGCAGGAAACATGTTCCCGATGTTGGGGGAGACCAGAACCAGGGGCCACACACACAGTTTAAGAATAAGGGGTAAGCCATTTAGAACGGAGACGAGGAAACACTTTTTCTCACAGAGAGTGGTGAGTCTGTGGAATTCTCTGCCTCAGAGGGCGGTGGAGGCCGGCTCTCTGGATACTTTCAAGAGAGAGTTAAATAGGCTCTTAAATATAGCGGAGTCAGGGGATATGGGGAGAAGGCAGGAACGGGGTACTGATTGGGGATGATCAGCCGTGATCACATTGAATGGCGGTGCTGGCTCGAAGGGCCGAATGGCCTACTCCTGCACCTATTGTCTATTTGTCCACGGTCTTAGTCTAAAGTGCGGTTTTACAGGAGGACGGAAGGCTTCCTCTTTTCCATGTTCAAGCAGGAACTGCAGATGCTGGAAAATCAAAGGTAGACAAAAATGCTGGAGGAACTCAGCGGGTGGGGCAGCATCTATGGAGCGAAGGAAATAGGCGACGTTTCGGGTCGAGACCCTCGACCCGAAACGTCGCCTATTCCTTCGCTCCATAGATGCTGCCTCACCCGCTGAGTTCCTCCAGCATTTTTGTCTACCTTCCTCTTTTCCATGTTTCCCGGCACGCAGCCTTCCCCCCCCCCCCCCCCCCCCCCCCCCGCCGTCCTAGTCCCGAGCTGAGCCAACACTGCCGTCGGCGAGGCCTGGCCCAGGATATCCCAGGTCAGTTCCGCATTAGGTGGTTTATGTACCGCAGCGGGAAGCCGCCGGGCATCCGGTGTGAGAAACAGGGAGCCTGATGTTTTGTTTTGGCAGCCCTTTCCTAGTTCTCCTTCCTCCCAGCTCTCGAGCTGCCTGGTCTGATCCAGCGCAGAAACATAGAAAATAGTTGCAGGAGTAGGCCCGTTCCCAGGCTGTATCTCTAACACTAAAATGTGCAGATTTGTAGGTTCATTGCCCCCCTCATGTTAGTCCCTCAGGATAGAAACATAGAAACATAGAAAATAGGTGCAGGAGTAGGCCATTCGGCCCTTTGAGCCAGCACCGCCATTCAATATGATCATGGATGATCATCCAACTCAGTATCCTGTACCTGCCTTCTCTCCATACCCCCTGATCCCTTTAGCCACAAGGGCCACATCTAACTCCCTCTTAAATATAGCCAATGAACTGGCCTCAACAACCTTCTGTGGCAGAGAATTCCACAGATTCACCACTCTCTGTGTGAAAAATGTTTTTCTCATCTCGGTCCTAAAAGACTTCCCCCTTATCCTTAAACTGTGATCCCTTTGTTCTGGACTTCCCCAACATCGGGAACAATCTTCCTGCATCTAGCCTGTCCAACCCCTTAAGAATTTTGTAAGTCTCTATAACAACGCCCTTCAGCCCACTAGGACTGTGCCAACTATCAGTCGCTCATCCCCTCTGATCCCCAGTTCTATTCTACCGTCAACTCCCGCCATTTCAATCACAGCCCCCGATCTATCGTTCCCTCCCAACCCCATTCTCCTGCCTCTGCCCCGTTGCCGGTTCTCTGGATGCTTTCAAGAGAGAGCTAGAGAGGGCCCTTAAAGATAGCGGAGTCAGGGGATATGGGGAGAAGGCAGGAACGGGGTACTGATTGGGGATGATCAGCCATGATCACATTGAATGGCGGTGCTGGCTCGAAGGGCCGAATGGCCTACTCCTGCACCTATTGCCTGTTGTCTTGTTGAGTCTCATTGTCTGTAACCCATTTTCACCTAGACCTCACCTAACAACGTCCTGTTTCCTTTATCATCGTTACTTCTTTGCATATCTTCCATTCATTTGTTCTACATCTCTCCACATCACCGTCTATACCTCTCCTTTCCCTCTCCCCCCACCCCCCCCCCCCGACTCTCAGTCTTAAGAAGGGTCTCGACCCGAAACCTCACCCATTCCTTCTCCCCAGAGATGCTGCCCAACCCGCTGAGTTACTCCGAATGGCCTACTACTGCACCTATTGTCTATAGTCTATTGAATGCAGGAGAATGGGGTTAGGAGGGAGAGATTGATCAGGCATGATTGAATGGCGGAGTAGACTTGATGGGCCGAATGGCCTAATTCTGCTCCTATCACTTATGATCTGATGAACGGGGATGGTGCCTGGACCTGCGGTACATGTGACTAAGAGATTATTTTCGACTTCCTTTAAGGATAAGGGGGAATTCCTTTAGGACCGAGATGAGGAAAACATTTTTCTTTTCACACAAAGAGCGGTGAGTCTCTGGAAGTCTTTGCCACAGGAGGTAGTTGAGGCCGGTTCATTGGCTATATTTAAGAGGGAGTTAGATGTGGCCCTTGTGGCTAAAGGGATCAGGGGGTATGGAGAGAAGGCAGGTACGGGATACTGAGTTGGATGATCAGCCGTGATCATATTGAATGGCGGTGCAGGCTCTAAGGGCCGAATGGCCTCCTCCTGCACCTATTGTCTATGTTTCTCAGTGAGGTCTCTGGCTCTGGATGGTTACTGAGTAGTCGCCACTCTGGCTGACTCCTGCACCTATTGTCTATTGTCTGTAGCCCCTGACACCCTGGCTGTAGACACAAAATGCTGGAGTAACTCAGCGGGTGAGGCAGCATCTCTGGAGTCTTTACCCTGACTGGGAACTTCCTCCCCGGTTCTGGCGTGAAACGTTGCACGTACGGGTGGCGCGACGGCGCAGCGGTAGAGTTGCCGCCCGACAGGGCTCACAGCGCCAGAGACCCGGCTCCCATCCCTGTCTGTACACGGTTTGTGCGTTCTCCCCGTGACCCGCGTGGGTTTTCTCCGGGATCTCCGGTTTCCTCCCACGCTCCAAAGACGTGCAGGTTCGTAGGTGGATTGGCCTGGTGTGATCGTAAATTGTCCCTAGTGTGTGTAGGATGGCGGTAGCGAGCGGGGGTCGCTGTTTGGCACGGACTCGGGAAGCTGAAGGGCCTGTTTCAGCGCTGTGTCTCTAAACTAAACTAAACCCGTGTGTGTGTGTGTGCGCACTCTTGCTCTCTGCATTTCTCTACAACACCCTGGGACATGGGCCAATCTGCTTTTCCAAGACTTCAGTGGAATGTGCAACTGGTGCCAGCCTTTCGTGTTATTAGATCACTGAGATCGCTCGATTACATACTTGTGGCATCGACGCTGAGGCCGTCGCCAGGAGGAGAGATGGTCCATTCATTGTTGCTGGGATAGGCTGGGGAGATGCCAACCAATCCCACCTGCCCGCGTTTGGCCCACAGCCCTCTAAAAGTGTCGGGTTTGTAGGTTAATCGGCCCCTCTGTAAATTCCCCCCCCCCCCCCCCTTAGTGTATCGGGAGTGGATGAGAAAGTGGGATAACCTAGAACCCAGTAGGCCCAGGGGCCTGTTTCCGCCTTGTATCTCCAAACCACACTAAAGTTGGTGGGAACGTTGCAAGCCTTCAAGGAGATTTGACGCCAGTCTTTGTGTTTTGAAAGATCTGCAGATTGCATTAATTATATTAGTCTAGACATCAAACTCGTATAAAATTGTTTAGGTTTATTGTTGAGTTCAAAGTGTTCATACAATGGGTGATCGCCACACGTACGCATTCTAAAGGCCAACAACAAACTTTATTTCTCTTTCAGAATCTCCACCACCACCTTACTCCAAGCTATCACCAAGCAAAAACCAGAATAACATTGATGGCAAGTTTTGAACCATGTTATTTATGTTTGTGACTTGTTTAGTTGAAAAAAAAACACTTTTTTTTTGGTATCAAAAATAAGTTATTCAATTCTGAAGCAAAATGGCGCAGCGGTTGAGTTGCTGCTTTAAGGGCCTGTCCCACTTACACGACCTAATTCACGACCTTTTTTGCTCGTGGACATTTTTCATCAGGCTGGGAATACGCCCCGGCCTACTTGATGCCGCGAGTAACTACGACCAGCATCACGGCCTACTTACGACCTCGCGACGACCATGCTGCGAGTGTGAGTCGAGGGCAAACCCGGCAGAGGTCGTGAAAGTGGGACAGGCCGTTCACAGCGAATGCAGCGCCGGAGACCCGGGTTCGACCCCGACTACCGCCGCTTGTCCATACGGTCTTTGCACGTTCTCCCCGTGACCTGCGTGGGTTTTTCTCCGAGATGCTTCGGTTTCCTCCCACACTCCAAAGACGTGCAGGTTTGTAGGTTAATTGGCTTGGTGTATGTGTAAATTCTCTGCCTCAGAGGGCTGTTCTCTGGATACTTTCAAGAGAGAGCTGGATGGGGCTCTTAAAGAAATGTGGAGTCAGGGGATATGGGGAGAAGGCAGGAACGGGATACTGATTGGGGATGATCAGCCACGAACACATTGAATGGCAGTGCTGGCTCGAAGGGCCGAAAGGCCTACTCCTGCATTCTATTGTCTATTGTCTATTGTCCATAGCCTTTTGTATTTTTAGCTTACAGTTACAAGAATTGTCCCTAGTGTGTGTAGGATAGTGTTAATCTGTGGGGATCGCTGGTCGGCGCGGACCCGGTGGGCCGAAGGGGCCTGTTTCCGCGCTGTATCTCTAAACTAAATTAAAGGGTTGTTAAGGGTTTGGACACGCTAGAGGCAGGAAACATGTCCCCGATGTTGGGGGAGTCCAGAACCAGGGGCCACACACACAGTTTAAGAATAAGGAGTAAGCCATTTGGAACGGAGACGAGGAAACACTTTGTCTCACAGAGAGTGGCGAGTCTGTGGAATTCTCGGCCTCAGAGGGCGGTGGAGGCCGGTTCTCTGGATACTTTCAAGAGAGAGCTAGATAGGGCTCTTAAAAATAGCGGAGTCGGGGGATATGGGGAGGAGGCAGGAAAGGGGTACTGATTGGGGATGGCAGTGCTGGCTCGAAGGGCCGGAGGGCCTACTCCTGCACCTATTGTCTACAGCCTTTTGTATTTTTAGCTTGCGGTTACAAATATTGTCCCTAGTGTGTGTAGGATGGTGTCAATGTGCGGGGATCGCTGGTCGGCGCGGACCCGGTGGGCCGAAGGGGCCTGTTTCCGCGCTGTATCTCTAAACTAAACTAAACGATCCTCCTAAAACGATTGTATTTTTAGCTTGCGGTCATAAAAATAAACCTATTGCCCTTGAAAAGGCCTTTGTTTTTGAAAATTCTGAAGGGGAAAATCACTTTCTAGTCATGAATCTGCTCTCTGGACTCCAACCCTTTTTTTGCCTCTTTGATGTAATAATTTTACAAACCGAATTTCTATAGTGCAAGGTTTTTTAGGGTCACAGATTCTCACGCTATGCCAGATAATGTCGAGACATTTGCTGGCTCCTCCACTCCCTCAGGCAGCGAGTTCTGACTTCCATCCCCCTCTGCATAGAATCCTCCTCCGCTTTCGTCCAAACTCTTATACACAAAACTCGCTGGAACTTAGGAGATTGAGGGGGGATCTTATAGAGACTTACAAAATTCTTAAGGGGTTGGACAGGCTAGATGCAGGAAGATTGTTCCCGATGTTGGGGAAGTCCAGAACAAGGGGTCACACAGTTTAAGGATAAGGGGGAAGTCTTTTAGGACCGAGATGAGAAGATAATTTTCCACACAGAGAGTGGTGAGTCTGTGGAATTCTCTCCCACAGAAGGTAGTTGAGGCCAGTTCGTTGGCTATATTTAAGAGGGAGTTAGATGTGGCCCTTGTGGCTAAAGGGATCAGGGGGTATGGAGAGAAGGCAGGTACAGGATACTGAGTTGGATGATCAGCCGTGATCATATTGAATGGCGGTGCAGGCTCGAAGGGCCGATTGGCCTACTCCTGCACCTATTTTCTATGATTCTATGAAACCTCCTGTCACAGATGTATCTACTGAGGGGAATTATCACTCCCGACCCAGTGAGCCCCTGTCAATATTTCACAGATACATAGATAGATAGAGTCACAGAGTGGTACAGTGTGGAAACAGGCCCTTTGGCCCAGCTCGCCCACACCGGCCAACATGTCCCAGCTACACTCGTCCCACCTGCCTGCGCTTGCTCCATAACCCTCCAAACCGGTCCTATCCATGTACCTGTCCAACTGTTTCTTAAACAATGGGATAGTCCCAGCCTCAACTACCTCCTCTGGCAGCTCGTTCCACACACCCACCACCCTCTGTGTGAAAAAGTTACCCCTCGGATTCCTATTAAATCTTTTCCCCTTCACCTTGAACCTATGTCCTCTGGTCCGCGATTCCCTTACTCCGCATCACAAAACTCAGTGCGTCTACCCGATCTATTCCTCTCGTGTATTTTGTACAACTCCGTACAGACAGCACCCATAGTCAATAGACAATAAACAATAGGTGCAGGAGTAGGCCATTCGGCCCTTCGAGCCAGCACCGCCATTCAATATGATCATGCCTGATCATCCCCAATCAGTACCCCGTTCCTGCCTTCTCCCCATATCCCCTGACTCCGCTATCTTTAAGAGCCCTATCTAACTCTCTCTTGAAAGCATCCAGAGAACCGGCCTCCACCGCCCTCTGCGGCTGAGAATTCCACAGACTCACCACTCTCTGTGAGAAAAAGTGTTTCCTCGTCTCCGTTCTAAATGGCTTACCCCTTATTCTTAAACTGTAGCCCCTGGTTCTGGACTCCCCCAACATCGGGAACATGTTTCATAGAAACATAGAAACATAGAAAATAGGTGCAGGAGGAGGCCATTCGGCCCTTCGAGCCAGCACCGCCATTCAATATGATCATGGCTGATCGTCCGCTATCAATAACCCGTGCCTGCCTTCTCCCCATATCCCTTGACTCCACTAGCCCCTAGAGCTCTATCCAACTCTCTCTTAAATCCATCCAGTGGTTTGGCCTCCACTGCCTTCTGTGGCAGGGAAATTCACAACTCTCTGGGTAAAAAAGTTTTTTCTCAGCTTAGTCTTAAATGACCTCCCTTTTATTCTAAGACTGTGTGGCCCCTGGTTCTGGACTCGCCCAACATTGGGAACATTTTTCCTGCATCTAGCTTGTCCAGTCATTTTATAATTTTATATGTTTCTATAAGATCCCCCCCGCATCCTTCTAAACTCCAGTGAATACAAGCCTAGTCTTTTCTCGTGAGTCAGTCCCACCATCCCAGGGATCAATCTGGTGAACCTACGCTGCACTGCCTCAACCACAAGGATGTCCTTCCTCAAATTAGGAGACCAAAACTGTACACAATACTCCAGATGTGGTCTCACCAGAGCCCTGTACAACTGCCTCTAGCGTGTCCAAACCCTTAACAATCTTATATGTTTCAATAAGATCTCCTCTCATCCTTCTAAACTCCAGAGCGTACAAGCCCAGCCACTCCATTCTCTCAGCATATGACAGTCCCGCCATCCCGGGAAATAACCTGGTGAACCTACGCTGCACTCCCTCAATGGCAAGAATGTCCTTCCTACCCAACCTGAGCCACCAAACTGCTCCTGCGTTACAATTTTTCGTTTTCCATTCCAAAGAAAGAATTGACCTCCAAGCCTGAAACGTTCCATCCCAGTATCCTATTTTCATCTTAATAATTAAAACAGTAACAGTCAGTTCTTAAGCCTGCTGTCTTGCCCAGTCTAGCCTTGATGTCTCCAGTCAGCAGCCATGAGGATGACTGGTTGTCTCCCAATGAATCGTACATTTCATGAGCAATAAATACTGGAGACATTTTTGTCGATGTACTTTTTTTTTTCTCCTCTTTATTTTTAACTCTCAGCGAGGCCCAGATTGGTTTTGCAGTTGCGAGCTCTGTTGACTGGTTTTCCAATCTGCAATGTCTTCACCCCTCTAGATTTCCTGGAACATAACTTTGCCTACGACCAAAGGGCGATCGAACCTTCCAATAACACCAGTGATCTTTGGCCAGGTGAGGATGAGGATTGGTTTTGTTTTGTTTTCGAGAAGACAGGCCCTTCGGCCCACCGACCCAGCCATCCCCGCACACTAACACTCGCCGGCCACGGCAGCGCCGGACACCCGGGTTTGATGCCGACTTTTTCTCACAGAGAGTTGTGAGTCTCTGTGAGAATTCTCTGCCTCAGAGGGCGGTGGAGGCCGCTTCTCTGGATACTTTCAAGAGAGAGCTAGATAGGGCTCTTAAAGATAGCGGAGTCAGGGGATATGGGGGGAGAAGGCAGGAACGGGGTACTGATTGGAGATGATCAGCCGTGATCACATTGAATGGCGGTGCTGGCTCGAAGGGCCGAATGGCCTACTCCTGCACCTATTGTCTATTGTACGGAGATTGTGACCTGCGTGGGTTTTCTCCGGGTGCTCCGGTTTCCTCCCACACTCCAAAGACGTGCAGGTTTGTAGGTTAATTGGCTTGGTAAATGTGAACGTTGTCCCCAGTGTGTGTAGGGTAGTGTTAATGTGGTTCGCTGGTCGGTGGGCCGCAGGGCCTGTTTCTGCGCTGTATTTGTAAAACTAAACTAAACTCTCCTACACACACACACACACACTCACACACACACACACACACACACACACACACACACACACACACACACACACACATACACACACACACACACACACACACAGACACACACACAGACACACACACACACACACACACACACACACACACACACACACACACACACACACACACACACACACACACACACACACACACACACACACACTAGGGACAATTTACAATATTTTTTTACCAGAGTCATTTATCCTGCAAACCTGCACGTCTTTGGAGTGTGGGAGGAAACGGAGCGCCCGTAGGAAACCCACGCGGGTCACGGGGAGAACGTGCAAACTCCGTACAGACAGCACCCGTGGTCGGGATCGAACCCGGGTCTCTGGCGCTGTGAGTCAGCGACTCATGATTACAATCCATGGTGCACAAACGGGAACGGATGCAGCACGGACTAACGGGGCCCTTCGGCCCATCGAGTCCGTGCCGACCGTCCGTCATGCATTCGCACTAGTTCTGTGTAGCAAGACAGAACCTCGGAGGCTGGTTTATGCCAAAGATGGACACCACATGCTGGAGTAACCCAGCGGGACAGGCAGCATCTCTGGAGAAAAAGGGGAGGTGATAGATTATAGATACATAGAAAAATAGACAATAGGTGCAGGAGTCGGCCATTCGGCCCTTCAAACCAGCGTCGCCATTCAATGTGATCATGGCTGATCATCCCCAATCAGTACCCCGTTCCTGCCTTCTCCCCATACCCCATGATTCCACTATCTTTAAGAGCCCTATCTAACTCTCTCTTGAAAGCATCCGGTGAATCGCCCCCCCTCTGCCCTCTGAGGCAGAGAATTCCACAAATTCCAAACTCTCTGTCTGAAAACATTTTTCCTCATCTCCGTTCTAAAAGGCCGACCCCTTATTCTTAAACTGTGTGCAGCCCCTGGTTCTGGACTTCCCCCAACATCGGGAACATGTTTCCCGGATCTAGCCTGTCCAATCCCTTAATAATTTGATAAAGTGTTAAAGAAGGAACTGCAGATGCTGGAAAGTTGAGGGTACACAAAATGCTGGAGATAAACTCAGCTGGTGCAGCGGCATCTATGGAGCGAAGGAGATAGGTAACGATTCGGGCCGAAACCCTTCTTCAGTTTGTATACCCTTAATAATTTGATATGTTTCTATAAGATCCCCCTCTCATCCTTCTAAATTCCAGTGAATCCAAGCCCAGTCTAACCCGTTCTTTCAACATATGATGTTTTGGGTCAGGTCTGAAGAAGGGTCTCGACCCGAAACGCCACCTATCCATATTCTCCAGAGATGCTGCCTGAGCTGCTGAGTTACTCCAGCACTCTGTGTCCATACACTAGTTCTATGTTGTCCCCAGGGCAGCCAACAATGGGTGAGGGTTGAGAGTGAGAAATAGCGAGGGAGGTTAGTGACCGAGGTGTGGGAGGGGGTGTGTGTCCTCCCACAATAGGGAGCTTTCGCATTTTTCAGCTTGAAACTATTAGCTTACACTTGAATGAAACATTTATGCTTTAAATTGGATTAGGTATGAATAAAGTTAGGCTAAATTACATTCCTAATTACATTCCACAGAGCCAGGCTCTGATCAACACGGGCAGCACATGAATGACTATATTCATGTATGGAAATCAGATGATAATTCATGGTGTTATGCATATATGCATTCAGGAATAGCCACATCCCCATAGCCATCAGGCTATTAAACCTGGCTCAGACAAAACTCTGATAACTAATAACCCATTATCTGTTATTTGCACTTTATCAGTTTATTTATTCATGTGTGTGTATATATTTATATACGGTATATGGACACGCTGATCTGTTTTGTAGTCAATGCCTTCTATGTTCTGTGTGCTGAAACAAAGCGAGAATTTAATTGTCCTATCCGGGACACGTGACAATAAACTCACGTGAACTTGAAATTGATATATATATATATATAGAGAGAAAAAAACAGAGAAACAAGGCGAGAGTCGGACTTCCAACACTGTTCTGCACAAATAAATCAATCAACCTTACCCTTTGACTATAGAAACAAGACGAAAATAATGCCACATATTCATCTTCCAGCACTCGCAGACTTTTGAGCGTGAGAAATTTGTGGTCAGTGTGAGAATTTTGTCAAATGTGTGACTCTTAACGCTCAATGCGTGAGAGTTGGCAGCCCTGTTTCCCGCTCTCTCATCCACTCCCTACACACTTAGAAACATAGAAAATAGGTAGATCTCTTCTAATCTCTCTTTTCCTTACTTTTTCCTTTTCTTTCAATCTTTTAACTTCTCATCTCTGTCCTTTATTTCTTTTGCTTTCTGTTTCTACTCGTTTGTCTATCTATTTCTCTTTTCTCTCACTGTTCTTTTATTATTGAACCAAAAGTATGAAGTTGTACAAGAATGAAAATATGTATTTATGTATTAGGTACTTAAGTACCAGACTATTGTACTTACTTCTAACAAAAAATAAATAAACACATAGATCTAAAAAAAATTAAAAAAAAAAAAGATGCAGGTGTAGGCCATTCGGCCCTTCGAGCCTGCACCGCCATTCAATATGATCATGGCTGATCATCCAACTCAGTATCCCGTACCTGCCTTCTTTCTATACCCCCTGATCCCTTTAGCCACAAGGGCCACATCTAACTCCCTCTTAAATATAATAATAATATATTTTATTGTCATTACACATAAGTGCAACGAGATTTGGTTTGCAACTTCCATCCAATGTCATAACTTAATCGACAAATATAATTTAGGTTTAAATACCCCGAGAACAAGGTTTGTAAAAACGAACATTAGACCAGTAAAATCAACACTGACTAAAGTGCGAGGCCGGGGGAGACAGTCCATGGGGGTGGGGGGGCATTCAGCAGGGCCGGTTCAGAGCCGCTATAGCTCTGGGAATGAAGCTGTTCCTGAGTATGGTGGTGCGGGCGTAGAAGGCCTTGTAACGTCTGCCGGAAGGGAGTAGTTGGAACAGTCCATTACGAGGGTGAGAGGAGTCTTTATGGATGCTGACGGCCTTCCTGAGGCACCGTGTGTGGTAGATACCCTCCAAGGCTGGTAGCGGTGTCCCAATAATCTGTTGCACTCTATGGCAACGCGCTGAAGAGCTCTCCTCTCTGCCTCCGTGCAGCTGAGACACCACACAGAGATGCCATACGTTAGCATGCTCTCTGTGGTGCAGCGGTAGAAGGTCGTCAGCAGCTGTTGGGGCAGACCAGTCCGTTTCAATGTTCTTAGGAAGAACAGTCGTTGCTGTGCCTTTTTGACCAGCGCAGCGGTGTTGGTGGACCGTGTGAGGTCCTCTGAGATGTGAGTGCCCAGAAACTTGAAGCTGGACACTCTCTCCACACTGTCTCCGTAGATGGAGATTGGGGCGTATTCCCCATTCTGTGACCTCCTGAAGTCGATAATCAGCTCCTTGGTCTTGGAGGTGTTTAGCGACAAGTTGTTCCGTGAGCACCAGTCCGCCAGGTTCTGCGCCTCCGCTCTATAGTTTGTTTCATCACCGGTTGGTGATCAGCCCGATCACCGTAGTGTCGTCTGCAAACTTGACAATGGTGTTGTTGTCAAATGCAGGGACGCAGTCGTGGGTGAGGAGGGAGTAGAGCATGGGGCTCAGTACACAGCCCTGTGGTGTGCCGATAGTGGAGGACAGGTGCGGGCCCAGTCTCACTGCCTGCGGTCGCTCCGTCAGAAAATTCAGGATCCAATCGCATATCGGTGAGCTGAGGCCTAGCTGGAGGAGCTTGGTGGGGATGACTGTATTGAAGGCAGAGCTATAGTCAATGAAGAGCATCCTCACGTAGGTGCCCTGTCTTTCCAGGTGGGTCAGGACTGTGTGAAGAGCCACAGAGATGGCATCCTCTGTGGATCTATTTGCCCTGTATGCAAATTGATGAGAGTCCAGTGAGGCAGGGATGCTGGATTTGATGTGGGAGAGGACCAGCCTTTCAAAGCACTTCATTGGTATTGGAGCTAGGGCAACCGGGCGGTAGTCATTCAGGTTGGTGACTTTAGACTTTTTCGGCACCGGCACTATGGTAGCTGTCTTCAGGCACTTGGGGACCGTTGCCAGAGATAGAGACAGGTTGAAGATCCTCGTAAATACCTCCGCCAGCTGTACAGCACAGTCCTTTAGTACCCTACCCTGGACTCCATCCGGGCCTGCAGCCTTGCGTGGATTGATCCTACGCAGAGCGCACTGTACCTCCTGGGAGCTTAGTATTAAGGCCTGTGAACTGGCCTCAACTACCTTCTGTGGCAGAGAATTCTAGAGACTCACCACTCTCTGTGTGAAAAATGTTTTCCTCATCTCGGTCCTAAAGGAATTCCCCCTTATCCTTAAACTGTGTGACCCCTTGTTCTGGACCTCCCCTACATCGGAAACAATCTTCCTGCATCCAGCCTGTCCAACCCCTTAAGAATTTTGTACGTTTCTATAAGATCCCCCCTCAATCTTCTAAATTCCAGCGAGTACAAGCCGAGTCTTTCCAGTCTTTCCTCATATGAAAGTCCTGCCATCCCAGGAATCAGTCTGGTGAACCTTCTCTGTACCCCCTCTATGGCAAGAATGTCTTTCCTCAGATTACCTCAGGAGACCAAAACTGTACGCAATACTCCAGGTGTGGTCTCACCAAAACCCTGTACAACTGCAGCAGAACCTCCCTGCTCCTGTACTCAAACCCTTTTGCTATGAATTGCCACTTGGGGGCAATTTACAGAGGGCCGATTAACCTAAAACCCCACACGTTTAGAGGGATATGTACACTGTCTCTACTGCGTAGGATAGTCCTAGTGTAAGGAGTGATTGTGGTTGGCGCAGACTCGATGGGTCGAAGGTCCTGTTTCCACGCTGTGTCTTTAAAGTCTAAAGAGTACTGATTTAAGTGTGAATTTTAACAGGAAATGCTGGAAGTGCTCAGCAGGCCGAGACTTTTCTCTGGGAAGGGAATCCGTTCTGAAGGATTAAACCCCTTCATCAAAATTGCTTATTCAACAGCAAGTTTAAACGTTTGCCCGTTCTTATGAAGCGTATTGACCTGAAGTACCCACACTTGTCTCTGTCTCCCAGTCTCCCTCTACGATCACAACGTTTAAAAAAAAACATTTGGACAGGTACATGGATAGGACAGGTTTAGAGAGATATGGGCCAAACGCAGGCAGGTGGGACTAGTGTGGATGGGGCATGTTGGTCCTAGTTAGGCAAGTTACGCCGAAGGGCCTGTTTCGTGGGCAAGTTAGGCCGAAGGGCCTGTTTCGTGGGCAAGTTAGGCCAAAGGGCCTGTTTCGTGGGCAAGTTAGGCCGAAGGGCCTGTTTCGTGGGCAAGTTAGGCCGAAGGGCCTGTTTCGTGGGCAGGTTAGGCCGAAGGGCCGGTTTCGTGGGCAAGTTAGGCCGATGGGCCTGTTTCCTGGGTTAGTTAGGCCGATGGGCCTGTTTCCTGGGTTAGTTAGGCCAAAGGGCCTGTTTCGTGGGTAAGTTAGGCCGAAGGGCCTGTTTCTTGGGCAAGTTGGGCCGAAGGGCCTGTTTCCACGCTGTATCACTCTGAGTGTTTACTACTGGTGTCTCAAAGTTCTGGCATGTGCAGTTTTCTTTTCCATTTGCTGTTAGTTTAGTTTAGAGATGCAGTGTGGGAAACGGGCCCATCGGCCTACCGAGTCCCCGCCGACCAGCGATTACCTGCTCACACTGGTTCTATCCTGAGGGGCTAGCATGAGGGACAATTTAAAGAGGCCAATGAACCTACAAATCTGCACATTTTAGTGTTAGAGATACAGCCTGGAAACAGGCCGTTCAGCCCATCGAGTCCCTGCTGACCAACAATCACCCCTTACACTAGCACTTTCCTACACATTAGTGGACGATTCACAGAAGGCAATTTACCCACATACCCGCATGTCTTTGGAGTGTGGGAAGAAACAGGAGCACCCGGAGAAAACCCACACGGGTCACGGGAGAGAATGTGCAAACTCTGCGTAAGGCTGCACCTGTAGTCGGGATCGAACCTGGCGCTGTGAGGCAGCAACTCTACCGTGCCGCCCCTCTCTTGTTGGATCTGTACTAGTTTTGTGTCAAACAATCTTGGGTGGGACGAACGCAAGACTGAAGCCAACGGAGTCTTGAGAGAAAATAGACAATAGGTGCAGGAGTAGGCCATTTGGCCCTTCGAGCCAGCACCGCCATTCAATGTTGACCTCTCTCCTGTTGCTATTTATATAGACAATATAGACAATAGGTGCAGGGGTAGGCCATTCGGCCCTTTGAGCCAGCACCGCCATTCAATGTGATCATGGCTGATCATCCCCAATCAGTACCCAGTTCCTGCCTTCTCCCCATATCCCCTGACTCCGCTATCTTTAAGAGCCCTATCCAGCTCTCTCTTGAAAGCATCCAGAGAACCTGCCTCCACCCGCCCTCTGAGGCAGAGAATTCCACAGACTCACCACTCTCTGTGAGAAAAAGTGTCTCCTCGTCTCCGTTCTAAATGGCTTACCCCGTATTCTGAAACTGTGGCCCCCGGTTCTGGACTCCCCCAACATCGGGAACATGTTTCCTGCCTCTAGCGTGTCCAAGCCCTTAACAATCTTACATGTTTCAATGTGGATGCGACGGGTAATAGATTTGTAGGTTAATTGTCTTGGTAAATGTAAAAAAAATGTCCCTAGTGGGTGTAGGATGGTGTTGGTGTGCGGGGATCGCTGGTCGGCGCGGACCCGATAGGCCGAAGGGCCTGTTTCCGCTCTGAATCTCTAAACTGTATCTCTAAACTAAACTAATCGACATCTCACCCTCCCCCCCCAATCAATGGAGACTAAATCCATTCAAAAAAAAAATCCCTATTTTCCCCCCCCTCCCCCCACCCTCTCTAACAGAAGCGGTGGTTTGGAGGTTATTTTTGGACGCCACACCTCTCTGGAGCTTGCCAGAGGAAATTGTGGCGTGCACGACAGCACTGCAGAATGGGCATTGACGTGCGTTGTGAGGAGCAGTGTTCCTTGTGTCCTTGGCTGAGTTCCCAGGATCAGTCTCTGGTGATCACAGCGCGGCGGTCTGAATGTCTGGTCTGATTCCTCTGCTCTGATCCTTCAGTGACCCTTGTTGTTCAACTTCAGCCTTCTCCGTCCCCCCCCCCCCCCCCCCCCCCCCCCCCCCCCCCCCCCCCCCCCCTCCCCACGTCCTCCAGTGTTTAGAGATGGAATGTGGAAACAGGCCCTTCGGCAATCCCAAACTGCTGCGGTGACTCAGGGGGCCAGGCAGCGTCTACGCAGAACGCAAGAGTCAGAGAGACAATAGACGCCGGTTTAAACCGAAGGTAGACACAAAAAAGCTGGAGTAACTCAGCGGGGACAGGCAACATAGAAACATAGAAACATAGAAATTAGGTGCAGGAGTAGGCCATTCAGCCCTTCGAGCCTGCACCGCCATTCAATATGATCATGGCTGATCATCCAACTCAGTATCCCGTACCTGCCTTCTCTCCATACCCTCTGATCCCCTTAGCCACAAGGGCCACATCCAACTCACTCTTAAATATAGCCAATGAACTGGCCTCAACTACCCTCTGTGGCAGAGAGTTCCAGAGACTCACCACTCTCTGTGTGAAAAAAGTCTTTCTCATCTCGGTCTTAAAGGATTTCCCCCTTATCCTTAAGCTGTGACCCCTTGTCCTGGACTTCCCCAACATCGGGAACAATCTTCCTGCATCTAGCCTGTCCAACCCCTTAAGAATTTTGTAAGTTTTCTATAAGATCCCCTCTCAATCTCCTAAATTCCAGAGAGTATAAACCGAGTCTATCCAGTCTTTCTTCATAAGACAGTCCTGACATCCCAGGAATCAGTCTGGTGAACCTTCTCTGCACTCCCTCTATGGCAATAATATCCTTCCTCAGATTTGGAGACCAAAACTGTACGCAATACTCCAGGTGTGGTCTCACCAAGACCCTGTACAACTGAAGTAGAACCTCCCTGCTCCTGTACTCAAATCCTTTCGCTATGAAAGCTAACATACCATTCGCTTTTTTCACTGCCTGCTGCACCTGCATGCCTACTTTCAATGACTGGTGTACCATGACACCCAGGTCTCGCTGCATCTCCCCTTTTCCTAATCAGCATATGTGGAGAGAAGGAATGGGTGACGTTTCGGGTCGAGACCCTTCTTCTTCTTCAGACTGAGTCGGGGGGAGAGGGAAAGGAGAGATATAGACGGTGATGTGGAGAGATGTAGGACAAATGTTGAAAGATATGCAAAAAAGTAACGATGATAAAGGAAGCAGGCCATTGTTAGCCGTGGGCTAGGTGAAAACAAGTTACAGAGAATGAGACGCAACAAGACGACTTTGAAGCTAGTCCGATCAGGATGGGGGAGGGACGGAGAAAGGGGGATAGACAATAGGTGCAGGAGTAGGCCTTTAGGCCCTGCGAGCCAGCACCGCCATTCAAAGTGATCATAGCTGATCATCCACAATCAGTATCCCGCTCCTTCCTTCTCCCCACATCAGTAGACAATAGGTGCAGGAGTAGGCCATTTGGCCCTTCAAGCCAGCACCACCATTCAAAGTGATCATGGCTGATTATCCACAATCAGTATCCTCCTACTCCACTATCTTTAAGAGCCCTATCTAGCTCTCTCTTGAAAGCATCCAGAGAACCGGCCTCCACCACCTTCTGAGGCAGAGAATTCCACAGACTCACAACTCTCTGTGAGGAAAAAGTGTTTCCTCGTCTCCGTTCTAAATGGCTTACCCCTTATTCTTAAACTGTGTGTGTGGCTCCTGGTTCTGGACTCCCCCAACATCGGGAACATGTTTCCTGCCTCTAGCGTGTCCAAACCCTTAATAATCTTATATGTTTCAATAAGATCCCCTCTCATCCTAAAAAAATCCAGAGTGTACAAGCCCAGCCGCTCCATTCCCTCAGCATATGACAGTCCCGCCATCCCAGGAATTAACCTTGTAAACTGCTGCACTCTCTCAATAGCAAGAATGTCCTTCCTCAAATTAGGGGACCAAAACTGCACACAGAACTCCAGGTGTGGTCTTACTAGGGCCCTGTACAACTGCAGAAGGACCTCTTTGCTCCTATACTCAACTCCTCTTGTTATGAAGGCCAACATGCCGTTCGCTTTCTTCACTGCAGTAGAGTGTGATCTTTCTTGTCCTGTGCTCTTGATGTTGACTCCTGTGACTTTCCCCCCTGCAGGTTTTGGCTTGGCCCCGCACCTGTCGAGAGAGGCCCACTGGTGCAGCGTGGCCTACTGGGAGCACAGGACCCGGGTGGGCCGGCTGTACGCCGTGCACGAGCCCTCGGTGGGGGTCTTCTGCGACCTGCCCCGGGGCAACGGCTTCTGCCTGGGCCAGCTCCACGTGGCCGACCGGCACGAGATGGTGAGGCGCACCCGGGGCAAGATCGGCCGGGGCATCCTGCTCAGCCGGGAGTGGGACGGGGTCTGGGCCTACAACCGCAGCGAGCACCCCGTCTTCGTCAACTCCCCCACCCTGGGGCCCCCCAACTCCCGCAGGCTCTCCGTCCACAAGGTGCAGCCCGGCTACTCCGTCAAGATCTTCGACTACGACAAGGCCCTGGCCTTGCAGAGGACGGCCATCTTGGATTTTCCCGACGGCCCTTACGATCCCAACAGCATCCGGATAAGCTTCGCCAAAGGTTGGGGCCCCTGCTATTCCAGACAGTTCATCACCTCTTGCCCCTGCTGGCTGGAGATACTGTTGAACCACTCGTGAAGGATTGTCCGTCTCTCGTTTAGAGATTCAAGACACAGCGCGGAAAAGGGCCCTTCGGCCCAACGAGCCCGTGCTGACCGGCGATCACCCCCGTACACTAGCACTATCCTACACACACACACACACACACACGCTCGGGACAATTTACAACTTACAGAAGCCAATTAACCTACAAACCTGTGCTGTTGTGAGTGTGGGGAGGAAACCGGAGCACCCGGATAAAACCCACACAGGTCATTGGGAGACCGTGCAAACGCCGCGCAGGCAGCACCCGTGGTCAGGATCGAGAAAATAGACAACAGGTGCAGGAGTAGGCCATTCGGCCCTTCGAGCCAGCACCGCCATTCAATGTGATCACGGCTGATCACCCCCAATCAGTACCCCGTTCCTGCCTTCTCCCCATATCTCCTGACTCCAATATCTTTAAGAGCCCTATCTAGCTCTCTCTTGGAAGCATCCAGACAACCGGCCTCCACCGCCCTCTGAGGCAGAGAATCCCACAGACTCACAACTCTCTGTGAGAAAAAGTGTTTCCCTCGTCTCCATTCTGAATAGAAAGGGGGATAGACAATAGGTGCAGGAGTAGGCCTTTAGGCCCTGCGAGCCAGCACCGCCATTCAAAGTGATCATGGCTGATCATCCACAATCAGTATCCCGCTCCTTCCTTCTCCCCACATCAGTAGACAATAGGTGCAGGAGTAGGCCTTTAGCCCTTCAAGCCAGCACCACCATTCAAAGTGATCATGGCTGATTATCCACAATCAGTATCCTCCTACTCCACTATCTTTAAGAGCCCTATCTAGCTCTCTCTTGGAAGCATCCAGACAACCGGCCTCCACCGCCCTCTGAGGCAGAGAATCCCACAGACTCACAACTCTCTGTGAGAAAAAGTGTTTCCTCGTCTCCATTCTGAATAGCTTACCCCTTATTCTTAAACTGTGTGTGTGTGGCCCCTGGTTCTGGACTCCCCCAACACCGGGAACATGTTTCCTGCCTCTAGCGTGTCAGGGGTTTTGAGCAGAAGGCAGGAGAATGGGGTTGAGAGGGAGAGATAGATCAGCCATGATTGAATGGCAGAGTCGACCTGATGGGCTGAATGGCCTAATTCTGTTCCTATAAACTTATGAACGTGAGAATCTGTTAAGAGTTGATGTGTGTAAGAAAGGACTGCAGATGCTGGTTTAAATCGAAGGTAGACACAAAATGCTGGAGTAACTCAGCGGGTGAGGCAGCGTCTCCGGAGAGAAGGAACAGGCGAAGTTTCGGGTCGAGACCCTCCTTCAGACATGTTGAGATTTAGTGTGTGTGTGTGTGAGAGGATAAGTTGCAGGGAAATGAAGTGTAGATTGAGATTGTTTGAGCTAGCATAGACTTGAGGGTTTGAATGGTCTCGTTGGAAGAATGAAATTAGTCAATGGGGTTTGGCCTCAGTTTTGAACCATAGACATAGAAACATAGAAAATAGGTGCAGGAGGAGGCCATTCGGCCCTTCGAGCCAGCACCGCCATTCATTGTGATCATGGCTGTTCCTCCCCAATCAATAACCCGTGCCTGCCTTCTCCCCATATCGCTTGATCCCACCAGCCCCTAGAGCTCTACTGGGTCCGGGTCCGCACCGACCAGCGATCCCCGCACCCTAACACTATCCTCCACCAACTAGGGATCATTTTTACATTTCCAACCAAGCCAATTAACCTACAAACCTGCACGTCTTAGAGAGTGTGGGAGGAAACCGAAGATCTCGGAGAAAACCCGCGCAGGTCACGGGGAGAAGGTAGAGACAGCGCCCGTAGTCGGGATCGAACCCGGGTCTCCGGCGCTCCATGCACTCTAAGGCAGCAGCTCTACTGCCCTTTGGTCGGCATGGCCAAGTTGGGCTGAAGGGCCTGTGTCAGTGCTGTTTGACTCTGTGATATTTGGACAGGTACATGGATAGGAAAGGTTCAGAGGCTTATGAGTCTTATTAACAATGGGCATCTTGGTTGGCATGGCCAAGTTGGGCTGAAGGGCCTCCATCGGTGCTGTACGACTGATATTTGGATAAGTACATGGATAGGTAATGTTTCGAGGGATATGGGCCAAATGCGGGCAGGTGGGACTAGATTAGAAGGGACATCTTAGTGGCATGGGCAAGATGGGCCAAAGGGCCTGTTTGCATGTTCCATGACTCTATGGAAGGCACTTGGATCAATAGCAGGAATAAATCGTCCCCAATGGTGACTTCAATATCTGGTTTTGGCTGAGAAAAGCATCAGTATCTAGTCTCGCTGAGATGTGTGGGAAGGAACTGCAGATATGCTGGTTTAAACCGAAGGTAGACACAAAAAGCTGGAGCAACTCAGCGGGGACAGGCAGCATAGGTGGCGAGAAGGAATGGGTGACGTTTCGGGTCGAGACCCTTCTTCTTCAGACTGAGAGTCAGGGGGGGGGGGGGGGGGGGGGAGAGGGAAAGGAGAGATATAGACGGTGAAGTGGAGAGATGTAGAACGAATGTTTGAAAGATATGCAAAAAAGTAACAATGATAAAGGAAACAGGCCATTGTTAGCCGTGGGCTAGGTGAAAACAAGTTACAGACAATGAGACTCGACAAGACAACTTTGAGACTGGTCCGATCAGGATGGGGGAGGGATGGAGAGAGGGGATAGACAATAGACAATAGGTGCAGGAATAGGCCATTAAGTCCTTCAAGCCAGCAGCGCCATTCGATGTGATCATGGCTGATCATCCCCAATCAGTGCCCCGTTCCTGCCTTCTCCCCATATCCCCTGACTCCGCTATCTTTAAGAGTTCTATCTAGCTCTCTCTTGAAAGTATCCAGAGAACCAGCCTCCACTGCCCCCTGAGGCAGAGAATTCCACAGACTCACAACTCTCTGGGCGAAAATGTTTTTCCTCGTCTCCGTTCTAAATTTGTTACCCCATATTCTTAAACTGTGTGTGGCCCCTAGTTCTGGACTCCCCCCAACATCGGGAACATGTTTCCCGCCTCTAGCGTGTCCAAACCCTTAATAATCTTATATGTTTCAATGAGATTCCCTCTCATCCTTCTAAACTCCAGAGTTATACAAGCCCAGCCGCTCCAAGGGTTACTTGAAAGTAGAGAAATCAATATTCATACCGTTGGGTGGTAAGGCTGCCCAAGTGAAATATGAGGTGCTATCCTCCATTACTAGGTGGTCCTGGTACCAGTCTCTTTCCAAACTGGTTAGATTTGATTGTGACGGACATGACCCTCTTTGTGACGGACATGACCCTGCTTTTCTGGACCACTTTGACCTACCTGCCGATATTTAAAATGCAGCAATTGGCAAGTTACGTGCATCATTTTATTGATGCAAGGAATTTCAGATGCATTAGTTTAATTTAAACATACAGCGAGGAAACGGGCCCCTTGGCCCACCGGGTCCACGCCGACCAGCGATCCCCTCTGCACTAGGCTTCAATCCTACACACCAGGCCTCAATCCTACACACCAGGCCTCAATCCTACACACCAGGCCTCACTCCTACACACCAGGCCTCAATCCTACACACCAGGCCTCAATCCTACACACCAGGCCTCAATACTACACACCAGGCCTCAATCCTACACACTCGGGACAATTACAGAAGCCCGTTAACCCACAAACCTGTGTGTAGGAAAGAACTGCAGATGCTGGTTTAAATCAAAGGTAGACACAAAATGCTGGAATATCTCGGCGGGTTAGGCAGCGTCTCTGGAGAAAATCAAGTTTTTTTTTTGCACTCAATCAATTAAATCGAAGGTGGACACAAAATGCTGGAGTAACTCAGCGGGTGAGGCAGCTTCTCTGGAGAGAAGGAATGGGCGACGTTTCGGGTGGAGATAATTGATCGGTCTGGGGAAGGGTCTCAACCCAAAACGTCGCCCATTCCCTCTCTTCAGAGATGCTGCCTCACCCGCTGAGTTGCTCCAGCATTTTGTATCAACCCACAATCTCCCATTGAGGCTAAAGTTGAACGATTGGAGTTTTAATGGCCTGTCCCACTCGGGTGATTTTTTCCGTGCGGTTCCCGGAGGTTTTTGTCAGTCTCCCTAATGGTCGAAAGTGATTTCCGTTTAATTTTTTACTCGAAGTCGGTTGCGATGCTAGCTGAAGGGTGGTTGCCGGTGGACAAGAACCTCCGGGAAGCGCACGGAAACCTTGGGTGGGGCGCAAATTCTCCAGAGGTTTCCGTTCAGGTTTCCTAAGTGGGACAGGGTCATAAGTAAGTAAGTTTATTGGCCAAGTATTCACATACAAGGAATTTGCCTTGGTGCTCCGCCCGCAAGTAACAACATGACATCCAGTGACAGTTACGAATGACTCAGAAAACACTAAACATTAATAATAATAAAACATTAATGATAAAACACTTTAAATTAGGCATGTGAACCAACAAAATGCCAGTTGTCAAATACTTACCAATCTGGTCAGAGGTTGACGTTCTAATGGGTGGCCGGTTGTCGTCAACTAGATGGTAGGTTGTTGTAGACATTGTCGTAGGTGGGGGTCCAGTCGCGACCTGCTACGACTCTGACAGTTGCCGAAAAACTTGCCTCAGTGGGACAGGCCTAGTTGGAGAACAAAACCGTTGCTCAGTGATCCCATCACACACACACACACACACACACACGTGCAAAAGATATCAATATATGGACAAATTCTCTTATAATTAGAGTTGATCTTTTTTTTTAAAGGAAAATTACTCTCACTATATATGCTCAGATTTAATATAAAGATTCATATTAAAATATTATAAATGTAAATATGGAGGCGTTCACATAGTAATTATTTATGTATTTTCAAATGTATGCAAGGACTTCAAAGGTGACTAATTGCACTTTGTCAAAGGTCAGTATAAAACCGGCCAGCTATCGTGAAAGGTATTAAATAAAATGTACACTAATAAACTCGCATTTTATTCACCTGGTGGCTCTCTGGGTTGTTTACAGTGGATGGTGTGTCTTATCTTTTGCTTAGTTCATTCAAACCAAGAAGAAAGATAGCATTGTTACAGTCAATAGACAACAGGTGCAGGAGGAGGCCATTCGGCCCTTCGAGCCAGCACCGCCATTCAATGTGATCATGGCTGATCATCCCAAATCAGTACCCCGTTCCTGCCTTCTCCCCATATCCCCTATTAAATCTTCCCCCCCCTCACCTTACACTAATAGACAATGGACAACAGGTGCAGGAGTAGGCCATTCAGCCCTTCGAGCTAGCACCGCCATTCAATCCCCAATCAGTGCCCCGTTCCTGCCTTTTCCCCACATCCCCTGACTCCGCTATCTTTAAGAGCCCTCTCTAGTACCCCGTTCCTTCCTTCTCCCCACATCAGTAGACAATAGGTGCAGGAGTAGGCCATTCGGCCCTTCAAGCCAGCACCACCATTCAAAGTGATCATGGCTGATTATCCACAATCAGTATCCTCCTACTCCACTATCTTTAAGAGCCCTATCTAGCTCTCTCTTGAAAGCATCCAGAGAACCAGCCTCCACCGCCTTCTGAGGCAAAGAATTCCACAGACTCGCCACTCTCTGTGAGGAAAAAGTGTTTCCTCATCTCCATTATAAAAGGCTTACCCCTTATTCTTAAACTGTGTGTGGCCCCTGGTTCTGGACTCCCCCAAACATCGGGAACATGTTTTCTGCCTCTAGCGTGTCCAAGCCCTTAACAATCTTATATGTTTCAATGAGATATCCTCCCATCCTTCTAAACTCCAGCGTGTACAAGCCCAGCTGCTCCATTCTCTCAGCATATGACAGTCCCGCCATCCCAGGAATTAACCTGGTGAACCTACGCTGCACTCCCTCAGTAGCACGAATGTCCTTCCTCAAATTAGGGGACCAAAACTGCACACAATACTCCAGGTGTGGTCTCACTAGGGCCCTGTACAACTGCAGAAGTCGGCACTGGGCCTGTACTCGCTGGAGTTTAGAAGGATGAATGGCGGGCTGGGGGGACCTCATTGAAACTTATCGAATAGTGAAAGGCTTGCATAGAGCGGATGTGGAGAGGATGTTTCCACGAGTGGGAGAGTCTAGAACGAGAGGGCACAGCCTCAGAATTAAAACACGTTCCTTTAGGAAGGGTTTATTTAGAAAGAACTGAAGATGCTGGAAAAATCGAAGGTAGACAAAAATGCTGGAGAAACTCAGCGGGTGAGGCAGCATCTATGGAGCGAAGGGATAGGTGACGTTTCGGGTCCTTCAGTCTGAAGAAGGGTCTCGACCCGAAAACGTCACCTATTTCCTTCCCTCCATTGATGCTGCCTCACCCGCTGAGTTTCTCCAGTATTTTTGTCCATCTTCCTTTAGGAAGGAGATGAGGAGGAATTTATTTACTCGGTGTGTGGTGAATCTGTGGAATTATTTGCCACAGAAGGCTGTGGAGGCCAAGTCAGTGGATATTTTAAAGGCAGAGATAGATAGACAATAGACAATAGGTGCAGGAAGAGGCCATTCGGCCCTTTGAGCCATCACCGCCATTCAATGTGATCATGCCTGATCATCCCCAATCAGTACCCCGTTCCTGCCTTCTCCCCACATCCCCTGACTCCGCTATTTTTTAAGAGCCCTATCTAGCTCTCTCTTGAAAGCATCCAGATAGATTCTTGATTAGTGCGGGCGTCAGGGGTTATGGGGAGAAGGCAGGAGACGTGGGTTAGGAGGGAGAGATAGATCAGCCGTGATTGAATGGCAGAGTAGACTTGATGGGCCGAACGGCCTAATTCATAATGCAGGGGAAATACCACAGCACCATCTTGTGGTGGGGTATTGAGTTACTCTTGAACACACAAGGAACAAGAGTGCTGGAGTAACTCAGCAGGCAGGCATTCATCTCTGGAGAACGTGGATAGGTGACGTTTCGGGTCGGGATGCTTTTTCAGGCTGATTGTTGTGGTGGTGGGGAATGAGAAGCCTGTCAGGGAGGACGAAGGGTCTCGACTGGTCTCCTAATCTGAGGAAAGACATTCTTGCCATAGAGGGAGTACAGGGAAGGTTCACCAGACTGATTCCTGGGATGGCAGGACTTCCACATGAAGAAAGACTGGATAGACTCGGCTTGTACTCGCTAGAATTTAGAAGATTGAGGGGGGATCTTATAGAAACGTACAAAATTCTTAAGGGGTTGGACAGGCTAGATGCAGGAAGATTGTTCCCGATGTTGGGGAAGTCCAGAACAAGTTTAAGGATGAGGGGGAAGTCTTTTAGGACCGAGATGAGAAAACCATTTTTCACACAGAGAGTGGTGAGTCTGTGGAATTCTCTGCCACAGAAGGTAGTTGAGGCCAGTTCGTTGGCTATATTTAAGAGGGAGTCAGATGTGGCCCTTGTGGCTAAAGGGATCAGGGGTTATGGAGAGAAGGCAGGTACGGGATACTGAGTTGGATGATCAGCCGTGATCACATTGAATGGCGGTGCAGGCTCGAAGGGCCGAATGGCCTACTTACTCCTGCACCTATTTTCTATGTTTCTATGTTTCTTTGATCAGAGTTGCTCCCATTAACGCTTCGTGGGCTGAGGCCGCACTTTCATACACGCACAAAAGGTTAAACTTCCTCCAGCCCCAATTACCAGGAATATGTGGGCGTTTGTTCCAACCTGAATTAAGAATTAAGAACAATATTCTTTTAGTTCATAAGATCATAAGTGAGAGGAGCAGAATGAGGCAGGCATGAGGGAAACAGATCTATTACCCAGCGTCGGGGAATCGAGATCAAGAGGTCAACGTGAAGGACATTTAAAAGTAAAGTGGATAGGAATATGGACGGGAAGGGAATGGAGGGGTATGGTCTGAGTGCAGGTAGATGGGACTAGGGGAAAACAAATGGTCGGCACGGACTGGAAGGGCCGAGAGGGCCTGTTTCCGTGCTGTAATTGTTATATGTTTATATGGTAAGCATGCAGGTACAGCAGGCAGTGAAGAAAGCGAACGGCATGTTGGCCTTTATAACAAGAGGAATCGAATATAGGAGCAAAGAGGTCCTTCTGCAGTTGTACAGGGCCCTAGTGAGACCACACCTGGAGTTTTGTGTGCAGTTTTGGTTCCCTAATTCGAGGAAGGACATTCTTGCTATTGAGGGAGTCCAGCGTAGGTTCACCAGGTTAATTCACGGGATGGCGGGACTGTCATATGCTGAGAGAATGGAGCGACTGGGCTTGTACACTCTGGAGCTTAGAAGGATGAGAGGGAATCTCATTGAAACATATAAGATTGTTAAGGGCTTGGACACACTAGAGGCAGGAAACATGTTCCCGATGTGGGGGGGGTCCAGAACCAGGGGCCACAGTTTAAGAATAAGGATAGAACGGAGATGAAGAAACACATTTTCTCACAGAGAGTGGTGAGTCTGTGGAATTCTCTGCCTCAGAGGGCGGTGGAGCTTTCAAGAGAGAGCTAGATAGGGCTTAAAAATAGCGGGATTGAATGGCAGTGCTAGCTCGAAGGGCTGAATGGCCTACTCCTGCACCTGTTGTCTATTGCCTATTAGTGTAAGGTGAGGGGGGAAAGATTTAATAGGAACCTGAGTGGCAACCTTTTCCACACAGAGGGTGTTGGGTGTATGGAACAAGCTGCCAGAGGCAGGAGTTGAAGCAAGTACAATCCCAGTTAAAAATAATTTGGGCAGGTAAGTGGATGGAAAAGATTTAGAGGAATACAATAGACAACAGGTGCAGGAGGAGGCCATTCAGGCCCTTCGAGTCAGCACTGCCATTCAATGTGATCATGGCTGATCATCCACAATCAGTTCCCCGTTCCTGCCTTCTCCCCATATCCCCTGACTCCGCTATCTTCAAGAGCCCTTAGCTCTCTCTTGAAAGTATCCAGAGAACCGGCCTCCACCGCCCGCTGAGGCAGAGAATTCCACAGACTCACCACTCTCTGTGAGAAAAAGTGTTTCCTCGTCTCCGTTCTAAATGGCCTACTCCTTATTCTTAAACTGTGTGGCCCCCTGGTTCTGGACTCCCCCCAACATCGGGAACATGTTTCCTGCCTCTAGCGTGTCCAAACCCTTAACAATCTTATATGTTTCAATGAGATCCCCTCTCATCCTTCTAAACTCCACAGAGTGTACAAGCCCAGCCGCTCCATTCTCTCAGCGTATGACAGTCCCGCCATCCCGGGAATTAACCTGGTGAACCTACGCTGCACTCCCTCAATAGCAAGAATGTCCTTCCTCAAATTAGGGGACCAAAACTGCACACAATAGTGTCGCCAAAAGATTTTGAACATTTCAAAATCCAGCGGCGACAAAAGAAAAATGTATGTTGTGACACTTGAAAAAAATACCGCGTGTCAATACGCCCAGTCACACCACAAATTTTTCGTGATCGACAAGTGGGACGGGCCCTTTACAAGCTGCCGCAATGCTGTTTCACAAGCAGGCACGGTGGCACAGCGGGAGAGTCACAGCCTTACAATGCCAGAGAGCCGGGTTTGATCCTGACCTCGGGTGCTGTAAAAACGTTTCCCCCGAGACCTGCGTGGGTTTTCCTCCTGGTGCTCTGGTTTCCTCCTTGGGATACCGCTTTGTGCTCACAATCACTGCTCAAAATAGACTAAATCTTTGGAAGCAAGAGTTTTCTTTATTTTTCACGAATCTACAGACCCTGGTGCCTCTCCAAGTCGAGACACACCGAAGCCAAAGAAGTCATCCCCCTTTATACACAGAAAATTTTACATTCAACCTCCCCTCCGGACCCTTCTCCAATCAGGGTCTGAGGTGCACAATCTGTAGTACATCCCCCCGTACCTCCCATATCATACATCGCATGTTCAAACATGTTCATGTAATGAGCATTTCTTGACCAGGGTGTGTTGTAATATTCATTTATTCTATTAAGCATGCTCAGTTGCTCATGACCTACCCTAGTTTTTACTCACCTCCTAGTGAACCCTCTCAGTTCTCCTATATCAGTACTAAAGCTAAGCTATAGTGACAAGGGTCCCATCTCACCTATCACTCACAAGGATCCCATTCTACTGATAGGGATCTCTCTAACATCACTCCCTTCTACCGCTATACAAGCCTATTACATTTCTTACTCAAAGACTCAAGGATGGGTCTGGTAACCTTTAGACACCAGCTGTGTCAGAACCCTCTCTCCGGCCCCTATCAGTTCGAATTCTCTTTAAAGCACCTTACTTAAATGGGGTTTTAATCACTTTATACCCTCACACATCCCACAGCCCAAAGACGTGCAGGGCCTGTTCGGTCAATTGGCTTTGGTAACATTGCAAAAATTGCCCATGGTGTGTGTATGTAGGATAGTATTCGGTCGGTCCCGGTGGTGGCGCTGCGAGCCGGCGCCCCGTCAGCAGCGTTAGTATGTTTTAAAAAAAATGTGTGGTTTTTAATGTTTCTTTGTGTGTCTCGTGCAGGGGGTGGTGTGGGGAAACCGCTGCGGTCACCTTTCCTCCACGGAGAGGCGACTTTTTCCAGCTCGCCTCCCCCGTGGCCTAACAGCGAGGGTCGTGCTGGGACCTTCGCTGGAGACGGGCCCGGGGCTTCAGTCGCGGCGCAGCGATGTTTCTCGGTCGTGGACGGGCGAGCCCCTCGCCGGGGGGGGAGCGCTCTGTTTCGCTGGCCCGCGGGAGCCCCTGAGGCCTTCAGCCCGGGATCTCACGTTGGGGACCCGGGGGAAGAAGACCTCCAACGGCACTTACTTACCGTCCGGAGCGGGGGCTCTCTTCCCGGGGATCCACCCGGAGGGGAAGCCCCCAGACCGCCGGCCCCGCAGCCTGCGGTGCTTCTGGCTGCCGGCACGAACTTTAAATCTCTCTGACGGCCGGCCCTGCGGCCTACACCAGCCTGAAGCCACGGTCCTCCGGTGGGGAGGCACCGATTCAAGACTTACCGGGACTTTTTTGCCTTGTCAGCACATCCGGACGCGCCCGCAGCGGAGGCCGCGGAGGTGGAGGGGGTCCTGACCGCGGGGGAAATGGAGGAGGACTGGCCAATTTTTTGTGCCTGCCACCACAGTGAGAATGCTGTGGCGGATGTTTGGGTACATTTTTATTGTGTATTGTGTGGTCTTATCATTGTACCGCTGCTGGCAAATCATTTCACTTGCACTTTATGCGCAATGTGACGAATAAAAACCGTATGTATCGTGTACGAGTGGTCGCTGGTCGAAGGGCCCTGTTTCTGCACACGGTATCTCAAAACTAAGCACACTAGACTCAAACATATCACATTCTTAAGTGGAGTAAACACATCGGTCTGAAGAAGGGTCTCGACCCGAAACGTCACCTATTCCTTCGCTCCATAGATGCTGTCTCACCCCGCTGAGTTTCCTCCAGCATTTCTATCTTCCTTCGATTTTGCCAGCATCTGCAGTTCCTTCTTAAAAAAAAAAGTATTGTCTTCTGCTGAGTGGATAACACGCAACAATCACTGCACCTTGGTACACGTGACAATAAACTAAACGAGGGAATTAAGCTCCAGGGCAAGATTGAGACCGTCGATGCCACAGATTCTCTGAGCGTTGCTGTGTGGGGCAGCGTGGCCTGCACAGACGGCATTTCCCACATCCTGAACAAGAAGTGAAAGGGGCCTGGAAAAGTCCAAGTCTTTCTTTTGACTCAGGCAACAGCAGCGTCATTTTACGCTCGACGTGGTCACACAGGTGCTGGGTAAAATTAGGAACTTGAAGTATCTTTGTGGTGGATGAAAGAGGAAAGTTGTACAGGGGGGAGAGTTGGGCAACTTGGTCGAACTTTCTGATCACTGAGCATTGCCCTGGGAGACATCGACAGAAAAAATCTGGAGTAACTCAACGGGACAGGCAGCATCTTTAAGAATAAGGGGTAAACCATTTAGAAAGGAGACGAGGAAACACTTTTTCACACAGAGAGTTGTGAGTTTGTGGAATTCTCTGCCTCAGAGGGCGGTGGAGGCCGTTCTCTGGATAGTTTCAATAGAGAGCTAGATAGTGCTCTTTAAAGATAGGGTCTACCTTCAAATTCTTAAGGGATTGGACAGGCTAGATGCAGGAAACATGTTCCCAGATGTCGGGGGAGTCCAGAACTAGGGGGTCACACACAGTTTAAGAATAAGCGGTCGGCCAATTCGGACTGAGATGAAGAAAAACGTTTTTCACCCAGAGAGATTGTGACTGCGGAATTCTCTGCCACAGAAGGCAGTGGGAGGCCGATTCACTGGATGTTTTCGAGAGATAGTTATAGCCCTGTCCTAACGGTGCGATTTCATTCCAACAGTTCTCCTGAGTTTGCCCTGATTCGAAACTCGGAGATATACGTAACGGCCGCTCGTCGGTACTCGGGGCTCTCGTGGACATATTTCAACGTTGAAAAATCTTCCCGTGCTTACCTTCCATTAGCGATCTTTCCCGAGTACCCGCCGTTAGTGCTAAGAGGCGTCCCCGAGCTCCGACGTACCCGCCACAACATTCTCTGTGCTTACCACGAGTTACGATTTTTTTTTCAAACTCGGGAGAGCTCTTGAATGAACTCGCACCGTGGGACAGGGCTTTAGGATTTTGCTCTTAGGGCAAACAGAATCTGCGGATACGGGGAGAAAGCAGGAACGGGGTACTGATTTCTTGACCGCAACCGGCCGTTTTGCAGAGCTCGATGCGGCCGCTGGACTTACCATCCCCGCTGGTCACAACATCGGAGGCCTGGAGCACAGAGGGAGAGCAAGGAGGGAAGAGACATGGACTTTGGGACTTTTGCCCTTCCATCACAGTGAGGAGATGCCTGTGGACTCACTGTGGTGCAGGCTGTGAAACTGTGTTGAGTGTGTGTTTTTGTTATTTATTCTATGTATGACTGCAGGCTAAAACCATTTTGTTGTACTGGGAAAGTGCAATGACAATAAATTGAATCTGAATCTCGGAATCTGATTCTGGACGATCAGCCATGATCATATTGAATAGCAGTGCTGGCTCGAAGGGCTGAATGGCCTACTCCTGCGCCTATGTAACTCACAGCTCAGGCATCAAACGTGGATACGTTTCAGATCGGGACTCCCCTTCAAAATCCTCGAGTCTCTCCATGTTCTCCAGAGATGATGCCCGCCCGCTGAGCTACTCCAGCACTCTGACTGTGGGAGAGAAGTGGGTCTCTATTTCTGGGATACCGGCAACAATACTGGGGAAGTGGAGAGCTATTCCATCGGGAAGCGTTTTTGGCACCGGCCCAATCTATTGAATTAAATAACTAGGAAGGCAGATAGTGCTTGAAACTAAGTAGGAGACAGGGGGGGGGAGGATTCTTGTCGCGAGGAATTATGAATGCAAACATAGAGACAAAAATAGGGAAATGGAGCAGGAAATTCGGAGGGGAGTAACTATATTTTGCCAGGAAGCGTCTGAGCGTATACACAATGGAATGTACTAACAAATAGTGTCTATGTAAGAAAAAATGGCAATTAGGCAATTAGTGCAGACAAAATAGTTTAAAATAGCGAAAGATGTCAACAAGAGAAAGGTTAAGGCCTTATATCACAATCACAATCACAATAATACTTTATTAGCCAAGTATGTTTTGCAACATACGAGGAATTTCATTTGCCATACAGTCATACAAATAAAAAGCAACAGAACACACATAACACATGTTAACATAAACATCCACCACAGTGACTCCTCCACATCCACCACAGTGACTCCTCCACACTCCTCACTGTGATGGAAGGCGAAAAAATAGTTCAATCTCTTCCCTGCTTTGTCCTCCCACGGCCGGGGGCCTCGAGCCCGCCGTTGACGGGACGATCGTGACTCCCGCAGCCGCCGGCGTTTGCGACGTTGGACCTTCCCGACATCCACGGCCCCTCCCGAGACAGCGAGCTCCCGATGCAAAGTCCACGCCCCGCGGTGGGGCCCAAGGTCAGTCCGAGGAGGCCTCCAGCTCCATCGAAGGTAGGCCGCAGACCGACCGGAGAATGCAATCCGGAAAATAATTGCATCTGCGGCAAGGTAATAGCCCTGTCCCACGGTACGAGTTCATTCCAAGAGCTCTCCCGAGTTTGCCCTGATTCGAACTCGGAGATTTACGGTAATGGCCACTCGGGGCTCTCGTGGACATTTTTCAACATGTTGAAAATTCAACATGTTGAAAAATCTTCACGTGTCTTCACGAGCTTACCTGCCGTTAGCAGGCCTTACCGAGTACCTGCCGTTAGCGTTACGAGCCGCTAAGAGACGTCCCCGAGCTCCGACGTACCCGCTACGTTCATTCTCCGCGCTTACCACGAGTTTGATTTTTTTTTTTAAACTCGGGAGAGCTCTTGGAATGAACTCGTACCGTGGGACAGGGCTAGAAGAAACTGGAAAAAAGTTCCCCCGAGTCCAGAGGCGACGGGAACTAGAGTCACAAAAAGGCATCGTTTTTAGTTTAGTTTCGAGATACAGCTTGGAAACAGGCCCTTCGGCCCACCGAGTCCCTGCTTGACCAACTATCAATCCATGAGAAAATGTGGAGGAGTCACTGTGGTGGATGTTCATGTTAGAATGTATTTTGTGTGTTCCCTTGCAGTCTCCAGGGTGAGGTGGGCAGGCATGGGCTGTCGATATCGTCGGACCAAACATCATCGGACCAGACATCCCAGGAACCAGACTGATTCCTGGGATGTCAGGACTTCCATATGAGGAAAGACTGGATAGAATCGGCTTGTACTCGCTGGAATTTAGAAGATTGAGGGGGGATCTTATAGAAACTTACAAAATTCTTAAGGGGTTGGACAGGCTAGATGCGGGAAGATTGTTCCCGATGTTGGGGAGGTCCAGAACAAGGGTTCACAGTCTAAGGATAAGAAGGAATTCCTTTAGGACCGAGATGAGGAAAACATTTTTCTTTTCACACAGAGCGTGGTGAGTCTGTGGAATTCTCTGCCACAGAAGGTAGTTGAGGCCAGTTCGTTGGCTATATTTAAGGGGGAGTTAGATGTGGCCCTTGTGGCTAAAGGGATCAGGGGGTATGGAGAGAAGGCAGGTACGGGATACTGAGTTGGATGATCAGCCATGATCATATTGAATGGCGGTGCAGGCTCGAAGGGCCGAATGGCCTCCTCCTGCACCTATTGTCTATGTTTCTGTTTTTATCACTAGATCGGCCATCACTGGCTGGATGTGAGGCCTGGGACTGGAAGTGGCTTACTCTTTGAAACATTGCGTTGGGAAACACATAGAACACCTTCCGCCCACACACTGCCTTCCTGCCCATTCTTTATCCCTTTCAGAGCTTAGTTTAGAGACACAGCACGCAAACAGGCCCTTCGGCCCACCGAGTCCGCGCCAACCAACATTCACCCGTATACAGAGTCATAATTTAACACATAGAAACATAGAAACATAGAAATTAGGTGCAGGAGTAGGCCATTCGGCCCTTCGAGCCTGCACCACCATTCAATATGATCATGGCTGATCATCCAACTCAGTATCCTGTACCTACCTTCTCTCCATACCCTCTGATCCCCTTAGCCACAAGGGCCACATCTAACTCCCTCTTAAATATAGCCAATGAACTGGCCTCAACTACCCTCTGTGGCAGAGAGTTCCAGAGACTCACCACTCTGTGTGAAAAAAGTCTTCCTCATCTCGGTCTTAAAGGATTTCCCCCTTATCCTTAAGCTGTGACCCCTTGTCTTGGACTTCCCCAACATCGGGAACAATCTTCCTGCATCTAGCATGTCCAACCCCTTAAGAATTTTGTAACTTTCTATAAAATCCCCTCTCAATCTCCTAAATTCTAGAGAGTATAAACCGAGTCTATCCAGTCTTTCTTCATAAGACAGTCCTGACATCCCAGGAATCAGTCTGGTGAACCTTCTCTGTACTCCCTCTATGGCAATAATGTCCTTCCTCAGATTTGGAGACCAAAACTGTACGCAATACTCCAGGTGTGGCCTCACCAAGACCCTGTACAACTGAAGTAGAACCTCCCTGTTCCTAGACTCAAATCCTTTTGCTATGAATGCCAACATACCATTCGCTTTCTTCACTGCCTGCTGCACCTGCATGCCTACTTTCAATGACTGGTGTACCATGACACCCAGGTCTCGCTGCATCTCCCCTTTTCCTAATCGGCCACCATTCAGATAATAGTCTGCTTTCCTGTTTTTCCCACCAAAGTGGATAACCTCACATTTATCCACATTATACTGCATCTGCCAAACATTTGCCCACTCACCCAGCCTATCGGCAACACAGTGTAGAAACAGGCCCTTCGGCCCAACTTGCCCACACCACCCAGCTACACTAGTCCCACCTGCCTGCGCTTGGTCCATATCCCTCTAAATGTAGAGGGATATCTACATTTAGAGGGAAATGTAGATATACTGTCCTATCCATGTACCCGTCCAACTGTTTCTTAAACGTCGGTAGAGCCCCAGCTCCAATTACCTCCTCCGGCAGCTCGTTCCATACACCCACCACCCTCTGTGTGGGAAAAGTTACCCCTCTGATTCCTATTAAATCTTTTCCCCTTCACCTTGAACCCACAGTCCGTCCTCTGGTCCTCGATTTCCCTACTCTGGGCAAGAGACTACCCGATCTATTCCCCTCATGATCTTCTATACCCTCTGTAAGATCGCCCTCATCCTCCTGCGCTCCAAGGAATAGAGACCCAGCCCTGCCCCAACCTCTCCCTGTAGCTCAGGCCCCTCGAGCCCTGGCGATAACTAGTTCTATGTTATCCGCACTATTCCATTCTCTACACAATGGGGATAATTTATAGAAGCCCTATTAACGTGTGCCCTTGCGGCTGAAGGGATCAGGGGGTATGGAGAGAAGGCAGGTACGGGATACTGAGTTGGATGATCAGCCATGATCATATTGAATGGCGGTGCAGGCTCGAAGGGCCGAATGTCCTCCTCCTGCACCTAGTTTCTATGTTTCCATGTAACTAACAAACCTGTACGTTTGTGGAGTGTGGGTGGAAACCGGAGCACCCGGAGAAAACCCACGTGGTCACAGGGAGAACGTGCAAACTCCACACACACACACGGCACCTGTCGTCAGGATTGAATCCGGGGTTAGTTTTTTTTTTGTTGTGGAAAGAGTCCGCGCCTGCTCCGACCAATACTAGCTCCGTACACTAACACCAACCTACACACACCAGAGACAATTTACAAGTGCACCGAGCCATTGGGCCTAGAAACCTGAATGCCTTTGGCGTGTGGGAGGAAAACGGAGCACCCGGAGAAAATCCACCACGCAGGTCACGGGGAGAGCGTACAAACTCCGTACAGACAGCACCCGTGGTCAGGATCGAACCAGCGGTAGAGTTGCTGCCTCGTGGCGCCGTGAGACCCGGGTTCGATCCTGACCTCGGGTGCCGCCTGCACGCGGAGTATTTTCACCTTCTCCCCCGTGTGACCGCGGGGGATTTCTCCGGGGGGTGGGGGGGGTGGGGGGGGCCGAAACCACAAGCGGCCACCGGGAGAACGTGCGAACTCCGCACAGACAGCATCTGTAGTCACTGTGCCAGCCTATTGTGTAACAAAAGTAGAGTCACTGTCTTACAGATGCAGAGACTGTAATTCTCTTGGCCCTATGCCATCTGTCAGTTGCCGAACACTTCACTTCAACTCCCCCTTCCCGTTCCCACACTGACCTTTCTGTCCTGGGCCTCCTCCACTGTCAGAGTGAGGCCCAGCGCAAATTGGGGAGGAACAGCACCTCATATTTCGCTTGGGGCAGCTTACACCCCAGCGGTGCGAACATTGACTTCTCCAACTCCAAGCAACCCTAGCTCCCCTCTCTCTCCATCCCTCCCCCACCCTAGTCGCCGTGCTAATTCCGCTGTGTGTATCTCTTTCCTATCACTTTGTCCCCAGCCAACAATGGACCATTGTGGGCTCCACCGTTCCGGAGTCATCGGTGGGCGCCCTCCTTTGTTCTGTACCTTCCCACGCCTCTAGTTTCCCCTCTCCTCGACTCTCACTCTCAAGGAGGGTCTCGACACGAAGCGTCGCCCGTTCCTTCTCTCCAGCGACGCTTGCCTCTCCCGCCGAGTTACGCCAGCATTTTGTGTCTGTCTCCAGCGTTATGAATGAGTTTATTGGCCAAGTATCCACATACAAGGAATTTGCCTTGGTGCTCCGCCCGCAAGTGACAACGTGACATACAGTGAGGGTTAGCAATGACACATAAAACATTAAGCATTAATAATAAAACATTATCGATTACACATGTGAATTAAATAAAACACCAGAGCAAAAGGAGGCTACAGATTTTTGGATATTGAGTAGAGCTACTGCTCGTGGAATTTAAATTACAATCAATGCTCATTAATTTACAATCAATCAAAATCACAATCACAATAATATTGTATTAGCCTGGTATGTTTTGCAACATACGAGGAGTTTCATTTGCCGAAGGTAGACAAAAAATGCTGGAGAAACTCAGCGGGCGAGGCAGCATCTATGGAGCGAAGGAATAGGTGACGTTTCGGTCGAGGCTGATGTGGGGGTGGGGGGGGGGGGTGGCGGGGGGCGTTGGAAAAAAAAAGCTGTTTTTTATGTCCGGCTGTGGCGGCTTTGACAGTCCGGAGTCGCCCTTCCAGAGGGAAGTGATTCAAAGAGTTTTGTGTGTCAGGGTGAGAGGGGTCAGAGATGATCTCACCCAAAGATAGACCACTCCTGCTAAATGCAACGGGCTGACGTGTAGTGCGCAACGGAGCGGAACGTGGGCCTTTTTTTCATCCATTTCAGTAACCCGACCCGACCCGACCCGACCCACAGCGTAATCAACGTTGCGGGGGAACAGTTTGTGTTAATAAATTTAATTTCTGAAAATGAGGAGAAGATTTTCACCAAAATAACTTTTATTTTTACGAGGGTGTTTCCGTAACCGGCTTCCGTCTCCGCACTAGTATCCTACGGGATCTTTGGTGCGGAGACGGAAGCCGGTGACGGAAATGGGGCCTAAAATTACCCATGAATCCGCCCGTGACCGTACTGCGTCTTTCTCGTCGAGTGGACTATCCTGCCGGCTATCGGATCTTTGACCTTACCCGCTCGCCTCCAGGCCCTTGCAGTGTACAGTTTGTCAATGGGGGGGGGGATCTGGGTGGAGTTTGAACACTCCCCTCGTGACTCTGTGCGCATTCCCTCTGGGTGATTCATCGACTGATGGAGTCGCACAGTTACGGAAACTGGCCCTCGCCTATTTGCCTACATTTGGCCCATAATCCTTCCTATCCACATCCCTGTGCAAATATATTTTAAACAAAGTTATCGTGGGCATCGCTACCATTTCCTCTGCCAGCTCGTTCCACACACAATATAGACAATCGACAATAGGTGCAGGAGGAGGCCATTCGGCCCTTCGAGCCAGCCCCGCCATCCAATGCGATCATGGCTGATCGTCCCCAATCAGTACCCCGTTCCTGCCTTCTCCCCATATCCCCTGACTCCGCTATCTTCAAGAGCCCTATCTAGCTCTCTCTTGAAAGTATCCAGAGAAGCGGCCTCTGAGGCAGAGAATTCCACAGACTCACCACTCTCTGTGAGAAAAAGTGTTTCCTCGTCTCCGTTCTAAATGGCTGACCCCTTATTCTTAAACTGCGTGTGTGGCCCCTGGTTCTGGACTCCCCCAACATCGGGAACATGTTTCCTGCCTCTAGCGTGTCCAAGCCCTTAAAGATTTCCAATTCATTTAGTAAATTCAGTATTTATTATTAAATGGTTATTATTTTAATAATCGATCTTAGGTGGGCATAATTCTCCCGTGCCTTTCATCTGCAGTATGTGTAATACGCGTAACTATGTTCAACTCGCGTGCCGTGAGCGCTGCTTCAAGCCTTCACTGACAACGGGCAACGGAGGCAGCTGAAATCCTGCCTCTGCACCGTGGAATGCGCGCAAGGTGCTGCGCACGCATGCTTACAGGAGAGGAGACCAAACTGCGCACGAGCAGTTTTTAAGATGTTTTATAAGCCGACTGCCTGCCTACAGGACCGATCTGCGTACGAGTTCATTCCAAGAGTTCTCCCGAGTTTGCCCTGAATCGAACTCGGAGATTTACGGTAACGGCCGCTCGTCGGTACCCGGGGCTCTGGTGGACATTTCTCATCACGTTGAAAAATCTTCACGAGTCTTCCCGTGCTTACCCGCCGCTAGCGAGTCTTCCCGAGTACCTGCCGTCAGCGCTACGCGAAGTCCCCAAGCTCCGACATACCCGCTGCGTTCATTCTCCGCGCTTCCCACGAGTTTGATTTTTTTTTAAAACTCGGGAGAGCTCTTGGAAAAAAACTCGTACCATGGGACAGGGCTTTTAGTGTGCAGGGTGGGCAAGGAGAGGGCCTGTTTCTGCCTGTATCTCAAAACCTATCTAGAAGTAACCTTTTTTTTTGTAAAATATTTTTATTAGAAGTAAATACATATTAAGAAGAAATAATATAAAATCGAAAAAAAATAAAATATTATTCATCACATACATTCTTAATATTTTTAAAATTTACAGTCAATCTTTTTTATACTTCTATATTTTATAACAGTGGGAAATAAGGATAAGTAATAGAAAGAAAAAGAAATAAGAAAGAGATAAAAAATCAATAAAATGAGTGGAGTATTAAGCAAGATATTCTTCATTGGAGATATATTCATGATCTATTGTATATAATTCTTCATCTATTCCTTCATTCAGGCTTCAGTCAGGGCCTCGAACCGGACCACCTTAACCCTTTAAATATTCAATAAACGGAGACCATATTCCTCTGAATTGATCTAACCTGTCCATTAATCGTTCCAGGTGAAGTGTCTCCGACATTTCTGTAATCCACATTTTGATTGTGGGGGATGTAGGACCTTTCCAAAATCTTAGTATTAGTTTTTTACCAATTATTAAACTATAACTAGAAGTAACCTTTCGGACGCGATGGGCGTTTCCAGTGTGGGTCCCGGTGAAGCTTTCTCTACACGAGGCGATAATTCTCGCTGATAATCTTGTGTCTTATCTCCGTGGGGTGACTCATTCCATTCTAATCTCACCCTTTCACCAACCAGGTCACCACCTCTTCCATGGAATTCAAGATAAAACCCACACTGACTGTGCCGTGGTCATCTCTTACGCAAGGGAGCAGAGCGGCTGAGGAAATGGCGGCAGTCATGTTTAAGACTGACAACATCAGTTTTATTCGTAAAGTGCAAGTGAAACGAATTTGCCAGCAGCGGTACAACCAAAAAAGGACACAGAAAAACACAGTAAAAATTGAACACAAACCTCCACCACAGCATTCATCACTGTGGTGGAAGGCACAAAGATTTGGCCAGTCCTCCTCCATTTTCCCCCGTGGCCGGGACCTCAACCCTCCACAGCCACTGCTGCGGGCATCCAGATCTTCAGATAAAGGTAAAAAGTCCAGGTAGGGCCTGAATTGGTGCCTCCCCACCAGAGACCGCGGCTTCAGGCTGTTGTAGGCTGCAGGCCGGCGGTCGAAGATCTAAAGTTCCCCGCCGTGCGGCAACCAGAAGCACCGCACACCGCAGGGCCAGCGGTCAGAGCTCCCCTCCAGGGGTCCCCGGCGAGGGACCCCGCTCCGGATGGTAAGTCCCCTCCCCCCCGCGCCCTCGGTTAGAAGTTGGCCGCGGAGCCCCGGGCGCGTCTCCGGGAAAGGCCGCACCGATCCTCACAGGGGAGGCGACGTGGAAAAACTCGCCTCTCTGTGGAGGAGAGGAGGCGAGCGAAACGGTTTTCCCCCCTTACCCCCCCCCCCCCACCCCCCACTGACCCACCCCCCACAAACAAGACACACAGAGAGACACCAAAAACACACGTTAGGACACTCTAAAAAAGTTGAAAAGACTAACACGCTGCTGGCAGGGCAGCCGGCTTGCAGCGCACCCACCAACCTGTTCTATGGAGTGAAGGAAATGGGTGACGTTTCGGGTCGTGACCCTTCTTCAGACTGATGTGTGGGGGGCGGTGGGGGGAAGGGAAGGAGAAAGGAAGAGGCGGAGACAGTGGGCTGTGGGAGAGCCGGGAAGGGTAGGGGAAGGAGGGAGAAAGCACGGACTACCTGAAATTGGAGAAGTCAATGTTCATACCTCTGGGGTGTAAACTGGCCAAGCAAAATATGAGGTGCTGCTCCTCCAATTTGCGGTGGGCCTCGCTCTGGCCATGGAGGAGGCCATTGTCATATGTACCGATAATGGAGCAATTAATCTTTTATTTAGCATTCACTTTAATTTACAATAACATTTTATTAGCCTGGTTTGTTTTGCAACTATACGAGGAATTTCATTTGCCAAAGGTAGTCCACAATGCTGGAGAATACTCAGCGGGAGGGGCAGCATCTCTGGAGCGAAGGAATAGGTGACATTTTGGGTCGAGACCGTGATGAGCCGTGATCACATTGAACGGCGGTGCTGGCTCGAAGGGCCGAATGGCCTACTCCTGCACCTATTGTCTGTTGTCTCTCATCGTTTTATATACTTCATTCAGGTCTCCCCTCAACCTCCAGTTAAAGCAATCCAAGGCTACACCAACCTCTCTCCATATAACCATATAACAATTACAGCACGGAAACAGGCCCTCTCGGCCCTTCCAGTCCGTGCCGACCATTTGTTTTCCCCTAGTCCCATCTACCTGCACTCAGACCATACCCCTCCATTCCCTTCACGTCCATATACCTATCCACTTTACTCTTAAATGTTAAAATCGATCCTGCCTCCACCACTTCTGCTGGAAGCTCATTCCACACAGCCACCACCCTCTGAATAAAGAAGTTCCCCCTCACGTTACCCCGAAACCTCTGTCCCTTAATTCTCATGTCATGCCCTCTTGTTTGAATCTTCCCTACCCTCAATGGGAAAAACGTATCCACGTCAACTCTGTCTATCCCTTTCATCATTTTAAAGACCTCAATCAAGTCCCCCTTAACCTTCTGCGATCCAAAGAATAAAGACCTAACTTGTTCAACCTTTCTCTGTAACATAGTTGCTGGAACCCTGGCAACATTCTAGTAACTCTCCTCTGTACCTCTCTCTATTTTGTTGACATCCTTCCTATAAACTAGGCGACCAAAATTGTACACCATACTCCAGAATTGGTCTTACCAATGCCTTGTACAATTTTAACATTACTCTCCCTACTCCTATTTTCAATGCTCTGATTTATAAAGGCCAGCACACCAAAGGCTTTCTTTACCACCCTATCTACATGCGATTCCACCTTCAGGGAACTATGCACAGTTATTCCTAGATCCCTCTGTTCCACAGCATTCCTCAATTCCCTACCATTTACCATGTACGTCCTATTTTGATTTGTCCTGCCAAGATGTAGCACTTCACACTTATCAGCATTAAACTCCATCTGCCATCTTTCAGCCCACTTTTCCAAATGGCCCAAATCTCTCTGTAGACTTTGAAAATCTACTCTCGCTGTAGCTGAAACCCTCTAATCCATGCAGCAGTAGGGTAAACCTCCTCTGCACCCTCTCCGAAGCCCCCCCACATCAGAGATTAGTTTTTTTAGTTTAGATTAGGGATACAGCGCGAAAGCAGGCCCTTCGGCCCACCGGGTCCGCGCCGACCAGCGATCCCCGCGCATTAACACCATCCTACACACACAAGGGATCATTTTCACATTCACCAAGCCAATTAACCTACAGACCCCGCACGTCTTTGGAGTGTGGGAGGAAACCGAAGATCTCGGAGAAAACCCTCGCAGGTCAAGCACCTGCGTGGGACAAGCACCCGTGGTCGGGATCGAACCCGGGCCTCCGGCGCTGCATTCGCTGTAAGGCAGCAACTCTACCGCTGCGCCACCGTGACCGCCCACGAGATTCGCGATTAGTACGGGTGTCAGAGGTAAAGGGGAGAAGGCAGGAGGTAATGGGGTTGGGGGGGAGATAGATCAGCCATGATTGAATGGCGGAATAGACTTGACGGGCCGAATGGCCTAATTCTACTCCTATCACTTATGACCTTGTGATCGATCTCTCCTGTAATAGGAGGTCAGCAAAAATGCTGGAGAAACTCAGCGGGGGAGGCAGCATCCATGGAGCGAAGGAAATAGGCGACGTTTCGGGTCGAGACCGATGTGGGGGGGAGGGGGGTCGCGGGAGGGCGGGAAGAAGAAAGGAAGAGGTGGAGACAGTGGGCTGTGGGAGAGCTGGGAAGGGGAGTGGAAGGAGGGAGAAAGCAAGGACTACCTGAAATTGGAGAAGTCAATATTCACACCGCTGGGGTGTAAACTGCCCAAGCGAAATATGAGGTGCTGCTCCTCCAATTTGCGGTGGGACTCGCTCGGGCCATGCAGGAGGCCCAGGAGGGAGAGGTCGGATTGGGGAATGGGAGAGGGTGGGCCACCGGGAGATCAGGTTGGTTAATGCGGACCACACGCTTGTTTGAAGCTTGTTTTTTGCGAGTCGCCTTGGAGACGGTGTCTGAGGGTCAGGGGAGGCTCCTTGGTAACGTTGGGCCTTGCAATCTAGCCGGGTCCAGCGCCGGGCGACCACAAGGCGTGGCAGGGGATGGAAGGTGGTGATAAGGGCTGACTCTGCGGTTCTGGTTGGGAGGTAGTAACCTACTGAAGCAGCGACATGCTCCACTTGCGGCCCACAGGTTATGGGTGACTCACACTTTCCCACGTTGATACGAGTGCAGAAAAAAGGTTTTTAAATAAAAGCTCTTCTGGAAATATTCCAGATAAGTGCATATTTTAATTTTTAATACGAGAAAGACTAGCTCCAGTGTTCTAATCGTACAATCTTATCAAGGCAATTCTGCTGAACATTAGCTGAAGGCTTATGTTGTAACTCTGACTAGTTTGGCCCTGTTTGGATTTGGGTTGACGTTTATTTTTTGCTGAGGCCTCTTGTGTGTCTGGTCTTGCTTCCTGTGGCTTAGCAGTTCCCTCAGAGCAAGACTGTAATCTCTTCACACTTCTGCAAATCGTTCAAACGCATGTCCTTCACACCTTGGGACTGGTTTTTAAAAAAAAATTAAAAATATACTTTATTCGAGAAATAAGGATGAGAGGGGATTCTTATTGAAACATGTAAGATTATTAAGGGTTTGGACACACTAAGACAGAAACATATAAAAGGACTGGACAAGCTAGATGCAGGAAAAATGTTCCCAATGTTGGGTGAGTCCAGAACCAGGGGCCACACAGTCTCAGAATAAAGGGGAGGTCATTTAAGACTGAGGTGAGAAAAATCTTTTTACACCAGGGAGTAGTGAATGTATGGAATTACCTGCCCCAGAGGGCAGTGGAGGCCAAATCACTGGATGGATTTAAGAGAGAGTTGGATAGAGCTCTAGGGACTAGTGGAGTCAATGGATATGGGGAGAAGGCAGGCACGGGTTATTGATTGGGGACGATCAGCCATGATCTCAATGAATGGCGGTGCTGGCTCGAAGGGCCGAATGGCCTCCTCCTGCACCTATTTTCTATGTTTCTATGTTTCTGTGTTCCCAATGTTGGGGGAGTCCAGAAAAGAATAGAATAAATAGTGTAAAAAAAGGAATAAATAGTGTAAAAAAGTGCTGGAGAAAATCAGCAGGTCAGGCAGCATCTCTGGAGAACATGGATATGTTCCCGATGTTGGGGGAGTCCAGAACCAGGGGCCACACGCAGTCCAAGAACAATGGGTCGGCCATTTAGAACAGAGACGAGGAAACACTTTTTCACGCAGAGAGTTGTGAGTCTGTGGAATTCTCTGCCTCAGGGGGCGGTGGAGGCCGGTTCACTGGATACTTTCAAGAGAGAGCTAGATAGAGCTCTTAAAGATAGCGGAGTCAGGGGATATGGGGAGAAGGCAAGAACGGGGTACTGATTGTGGATGATCAGCCATATTCACATACGAACGGCGGTGCTGGCTCGAAGGGCCAAATGGCCTCCTCCTGCACCTATTGTCCATCCCCTGTTGTCTAATAGGCACAGTTCCGAATAAATTTCGAGATCCTTCTTTATGTTTACAAAGCCCTTAACGGGCTTGCTCTGCATAATATCAAAAGACCTGCAGAACAACAATCTACCACAAGAAAGGAAAACCCACCACATAACCACCCACATCCAGGTCCCTCAGATCAGCCGACTTGGGGCTGCTGAACATCCCGCGGTCTAGGCATAAGCTCAGGGGCGACCGACCGACCGCGCCTTTGCGGTTGCAGCTCCTAGACTGTGGAACAGCACCCCTCTTCCCATCAGAACTGCCCCCTCCAACGATCTCTTTTAAGTCGAGACTTAAAACTCATCTTTACTCTCAAGCCTTTCTTGACTTAGAAAATAGGTGCAGGAGGCCATTCGGCCCTTCAAGCCAACACCGCCATTCAATATGATCATGGCTGATCGTCCGCTATCAATAACCCGTGCCTGCCTTCTCCCCATATCCCTTGATTCCACCAGCCCCTAGAGCTCTATCTAACTCTCGCTTAAATCCATCCAGTGATTTGGCCTCCACTGCCCTCTGTGGCAGGGAATTCCATAAATTCACAACTCTCTGGGTAAAAAAGTTTTTTCTCAGCTCAGTCTTAAATGACCTCCCCTTTATTCTAAGACTGTGTGGCCCCTGGTTCTGGATTCGCCCAACATTGGGAACATTTTTCCTGCATCGAGCTTGTCCGGTCCTTTTATGTGCTCTGAGGAAGGGCTATATGTATGTATTTATGTATGTATTTAATCTATGAACCACTGTTGTATAACGTTAGTACCTCCACCAATGTAAAGCACTTTGGCCAACGAGAGTTGTTTGTTAAATGTACTATAGAAATAAAAGTGACTTTTTAAAAAAAATATATATATTTTTAAAAAGAACAGTGAGAGAAAAAAGAAATAAAGAGGGTCGGAATAGATAGACAAGCGAGTAGAAACAGATAGCCAAAGAAATACAAGACCGAGATAAGAAGCTAAAAAGATTGTAAGAAAAGGAGAAAGTAGAGAAAAGAGAGATTAGGAGAGATCTACCTATTTCGTATTTTTGCCCAACCGTCACCCGGTTCTAAACCATTTAATTTCTTATGTTGCACCATCTGCTTGTAAAAAGTTGATAAAAGGAGACCAAGTCTTTAAGAATAGGTCTACTTTGCCTAGTAGGAGGAATCTCATTTCTTCAAGGTGTAGCATTTCAGACATGTTTGAGATCTACATTTTGAATGTTGGCGTGGTTGCGTTTTTCCAAAATTTGAGTATAAGTTTTTTTGCTGTTATTAGACCGTAATTAAGAAAAGCTTCTTGGAATAGTAGTTAGTTTACTTCCCCCCCCACCCCCTCTTCATTTGATCCAAAGATAATCAATTCTGCATTGGGGTTCAATTTTGTGTTAAATAGTTTTGTAAAAATTCCAAAAATTTCATTCCAAAATTTATACAGTTTTATACAAGAGACAAAGGAATGTGCTATAGTGGCATTTTGAGTTAGACATTTGTCACAGATGGGGGAGACATTTGAAAATATTTTATTCAGTCTAGTTTTCGAATAATATAATCTATGTAAAATTTTAAATTGAATTAGGTTATGTCGTACATTAATTGAACATTTATTTACATATAATACATTTTTTCCCCCATCTATCATTCGGAATTTTTATCAATAACTCTTGTTCCCAGTCTCTTCTAATTGCCTCTGTCGTTGGTGTTTCTATATTTAGAATTGTATTATATAAGTAAGAAATTAAATTGCTTGATTCTGCCTTTCTATTCATTCCTTCCTCCAATATATCTGGAGTTAAAGTTTGATATCCTTGTATATATTTTTTCAAATAATCTTGAATTTAAAGATATTTTAAATATTGATTACTTTTCAAATTATATTTTAGTTGTAATTGTTGGAATGATAAAAGTTTTCCCATTTCATACATATCTCCCATCGTTTTAATTCCTATTCTTTCCCAATGGATAAACATTTTGTCAATAATGGATGGTTTGAATGAGGGATTATTAGCTATTGGAGAAAGAAGCGATAATTTTCTTAATTTTAAAGTTAATTTTATTTGTTTCCAAATCCGTATTATACTGTGAATAATTGGACTCTTATATATTATATTGTTCAGTTTCATCGGGGAAAGGATCGCTCCTATATTATAAGGGGAACAATCCTCTTTCTCCATTCTTATCCAATCTACCTGTTGGGCAGAACTGTCCAACCAATAGATTATATTTTTAATATACACTGCCCAATCGTAATACAATAAATTAGGAAGTGTCAGTCCCCCTGATTCTTTAGATTTACACAAGTGTTTTTTTTTAATTCTGTGTGATTTATAATCCCATATGAAGTTTATAATATCAGAGTCTAGCTTTTTAAATAATTTTTTAGGTAAGTATATTGGTATTGATTGAAATAGGTACAATATTTGTGGTAAGAAGATCATTTTTATCGCGTTTATTCTGCCTATTAAGGACATCGGGAGTGTTTTCCAAAATTTAATCAACCCATTTAATTTAGTTAATAAAGGCATATAGTTTTCGTTGAGTATAATGATTTATATTTCCTAGTGATTTGGATGCCCAAATACTTAAATTTTTCTGTTGCAATCCTAAAGGGGAATTTCTACAAATGTGTCGGCTCTTGAGGTTTTATCGTCATAATTTCGCTTTTGTTCCAATTTATTCTATGAAATACAAGTGACTTGACTTGACATATACAATACATGATCCTTACAAAACTCCATCCGAACATTCTCAGAGGCTGTACATACAGTCAAACCTGTCTGCACAGATGAGACACATCTATCCCCCACCCATGTGGCCCACTGGCGTGGAATCCCTTCCCTTATTTTTCAGGTGTGTCTATTTTCGAAGAGCGTCTTTCACCGAGTTGACGACCTTCCAGCAGGGAAGATGACTGAACTTTATGGCCTTCCCATCACAGTGCGGAATGTGGATTCCTTTATAGAAACATAGAAAATAGGTGCAGGAGGAGCCCATTCGGCCCTTCGAGCCAGCACCGCCATTCATTGTGATCATGGCTGATCGTCCCCCATCAATAACCCGTGCCTGCCTTCTCCCCATATCCCTTGACTCCACCAGCCCCTAGAGCTCTATCCAACTCTCTCTTAAATCCATCCAGTGACTTGGCCTCCACTGCCCTCTGTGACATGGAATTCCACAAATTCACAACTCTCTGGGTGAAAACGCTTTTTTTTTTCAGCTCAGTCTTAAATGGCCTCCCCTTTATTCTAAGACTGTGGGCCCTGGTTCTGGACTCGCCCAACATTGGGAACATTTTTCCTGCATCTAGCTTGTCCAGGTTGGATGTTTATGTTCAATTTTATTTTATGTGTGTATTCTTAGTATGGCTGTATGGTAACTCAAATATAATTGTAATGCCCCTGTCCCGCTTAGGAAACCTGAACGGAAACCTCTGGAGACTTTGCGCCCCACCCAAGGTTTCCGTGCGGTTCCCGGAGGTTCTTGTCAGTCTCCCTAATGGTCGAAAGTGGCTTCCGTTTTAAAAATCGGTAATTTTTCAGTCGAAGCCGGTTGCGATGCTAGTTGAAGGTGGTTGCCGGAGAACAGAAACCTCTGGGAACCGCACGGAAACCTTAGGTGGGGCGCAAAGTCTCCAGAGGTTTCCGTTCAGGTTTCCTAATGCCCCTGTCCCACTTAGGAAACCTGAACTGGAAACCTCTGGAGACTCTGTGCCCCACCCAAGGTTTCCCTGAGGTTCCCGGAGATTCCCGGAGGTTTTTGTCAGTTTCGAACAGTAGGGAGACTGACCAAAACCTCCGGTAACCGCACGGAAACCTTGAGTGGGGCGCAAAGTCTCCAGCGGTTTCCGTTCAGGTTTCCTAAGTGGGACAGGGGCATTAGTGGGACAGGGGCATAACTCAAATATCATTGGTTAAGTGGCAATAAATACTTAGACTTTTTTTTGTTAAATATTTTTATTAGACGTAAGTACATATTAATAGAATATACTTCTCACATACATTCGTGATATTATTAATATTAACAATTATGTCTTATTTGTATTTCTATACATTTTTAAATTTTTTTTCGCAGGCTTGAAGAAGTTCCTCCACATCTCCTTTCGAAAAGAGCACCCATTTGGGTCAGTTTCTTCTCAGCTTTACTTTCTCTGTTCTCTGCCCACTCCCTCCATCCGCGGCCATCTCTTCCCTTCCCTCTGCCAGTCCGTGTTTCTCTTTCCCGTGTTTGTAACCACCACTTTCTCCTCATCTCTCGGGCGTCTGTTGACGTCCGCGCACTTTCCAGGCGGCGGTTTGGGGACGTGCAAATCTCCCTCAGTGATGCACAGGATGTAACTTTGTGCTTGAAGATGCACTTTCCAACACCTACTAATCTTTCAATCGAAAGGGCATTATTGTATCTGCCGGAAAAGGGTAAATTATGCTCGACCTCAAGATGGGTGGAAGTGTAAAACCTCAGAATAATCACCCCGTTAATAACCTTGAAAAATCCCCATCAGAAAGAAAAAGACGTGTTTATTTATTCTAGAGTCATAACTCATCCAAGATGCACCATCTTAGCTGGTCCCTGCATTTGGTTCATCTCTATATTACTAAAAGTCTTCCTATTATTTGTGTATGCGCCCGCAATGTGTCTCTGTGCCAATCTGGTTTTCCTATCTGCTTCCAAACGCTAGGCCGCAGCCTGTTCACACTCCTTCTTCTTTCCTCTCTTCTCCTCTCGATGGCCGCGGTTGGAGCGATCCCAGGCTCTCACGGTAAGTCCACAGCCCCGCGGTGGGGCCTCAAAGTCAGTCCCGAGCGAGGCCTCCAGCTCCAACATGGTAAGGGCCTGTCCCACCAGCATGCGACTCCATGCGGTGAGCGCGACCTAACGTGGTCGCTTGAGCCGTCCGGCCTCGCGGGGCCGGTCCCACTTTGATCGCCGGAGCCGTGTAGAGTTGTGCGGAGCTGGTCTCCGCAATGCGCGGGGCCCCGAAAAACTGACCGTGTTTAAAAATTCCACGCGGCAACGGCCTGTCGGCCCGCAGTCGCCTCGACGCATTACGCACCGCCTCACGTCGTGCCTCCGTGACCCTCTCTATGTGTGCCTCCGTGACCCTGTGTGTCCCTCTGTTGGACACTGTATATGTGTGCCTCCATGACCTCTCTGTGTGCCTCCGTGACCCTCACTCTGTGTGCCTCCGTGACCCTCTCTCTGTGCCTCCGTGACCCTCACTCTGTGTGCCTCCGTGGCCCTCTCTGTATTGCCACCGTGTCCCTCTCTCTGTGTGCCTCTGTGACCCTCTATATGTGTGCCCTCCGTGACCCTCTATATGTGCCTCCGTGACCCTCTCTCTGTGTGCCTCTGTGACCCCTCTAAATGTGTGCCTCTGTGACCCTCTATATGTGGCCTCCGTGACCTCTATATGTGCCTCGTCCGTGACCCTCTCTGTGTGCCTCTGTGACTCTCTCTGTGTGCCTCCGTGAGGCCCTCTCTCTGTGCCTTTCCGTGACCCTCCTCTATATGTGTGCCTCGTGGCCCTCTCTATAATGTGCCTCCGTACCCTCTCTATATGTGCCTCCGTGTGTGTGCCTCCGTGACCTCTCTATATGTGGTGCCTCCGTGACCCTCTCTCTGTGTGCCTTGTGACCCTCTCTGTGTGCCTCCGTGACCCTCTCGTGTGCCTCCGAGACGTCTGTGCCTCCGTCTTAAGTGACCTCCTCTATATGTGTGCCTTGTGAACCCTCTTTTTTTTTTTTTTTTGTGTCCGTGTCCCTCTCCGTCCTTGCGAACTTACCGCGGACTTCGCTCCCACTTCGCGCCACGTCGCGCCATTCACCCGGCCTCCGCGCGGCGCCAGCGCGCCGGTTTGGTCGCGCTCGTTGGGCCGCATGCAGGCGCATGCTGGTGGGACCGGGCCCCTGTACGGGACACTCCGAAACCATCCGCCTGCCCCCTTTAGGGGTCCGCACCCAAGAGCTAATGCTGGTGGGACCGCCCTTTTTAGGCCGCAGAGCGACCGGAGATAGGACCCGGAAAACAATCGCATCTCCGGCAGTTTCCATGAGCTTGTCGAAACCAAACATTGTAATTGTAACTTCCTCCTTCCTATTCCCACACTGGCCTTTCTGTCCTGGGCCTCCTCTACTGTCAGAGTGAGGCCTAGTGCAAATTGGAGGAAGAATGGCCTGTCCTCATATTAGCTTGGGCATCTTACAATAGCGTCATAGAACATAAAACATAGGAAATTAGTGCAGGAGTATAGCCATTCAGAGCCCTTCGATGCCACCGCCATTCAATATGATCATGGCTGATCATCAACTCAGTCTCTCCGTACCTGCCTTTCTCTCCATACCCCCTGATCCCCTTAGCCACAAGGCCACATACAACTCACTCTTACCAATGAACTGGCCCTTAATGTCCAACGTTCCGTGATTTTCGCACCTTCCTCAAACAGAGAGGGCCTCACCTCTGCAATTGCCCACCAACATGGCCCTATCAGTGGCTCCACCTTAGCTTTAGTGCTGATATAGGAAACTGAGAGGCGTTTCCCTTGGTGAGGCTTGCAAATCCTGGTCAAGTTTCATTACCATGAACATGTTTGAACATGCAATGCCCTCTCTCCTGATTGGAGAGGAGGTCCGCCTCCATTCCCTCCTCTCTACGTTCAGTCCTGAAGAAGGGCACGGACCCAAAAATGTCACAACATTCTTTTCCCAAAGCTGCTGGCATGCCAGACTTTATCTGAATGGCGTCAAGTTGGGAAAGGAAGTACAACGATGATCTGGGGATCCTTGGCCATCAGTCTATGAAAGTCAGCATGCAGGTATCAGCAGGCAGTGCAGACAGCTGATGGCATGTAGGGCCTTTCATACAAGAAGGAGTTGAGAATAGGAAGGAAAGAGTCCTTTCTGCAGTTATACAGGCCCTGGTTAACCACACCTGGAGTATTGGGTGCAGTTTTGGTCTCCACCAACTTTGAGGCAGACATCTTGCTTATTGAGGGAGTGAGCGTAGGTTCAACAGGTTAATATTCCCGATGCGGGACCTGTCAAATGTTGAACAGAATGGATCGACTGGGCTTGTATACACTGGAATTTAGAATAAGGGAGGGATTATTAAGGGATTGGATAATGCTAGAGGCAGGAACTTGTTCCCGATTTTGGGGGGAGTCCAGACCAGAAAAGGGCCACATTTTAAGAATAAGGGGTAGTTCCATTCAGAACGAGAAGGAAAAACGTTTTCTCACCCAGAGAGTTGTGACTCTTTGAATTCTCTGCCATAGAAGCAATGAGGTCGATCTCCTCTGATGCTTTCAAGAGAGAGCCCTGTCCCACTGGTACGAGTTCATTCAAGAGCCTCCCGAGTTAAAAAAAAAATCAAACTGGTGGAAGCACGTTGAGTGTAACGTCATCGTACTCGAATCTCGCGGACTCCTGCCTAGCGCCTCTCGCTAACAGCAGGCACAACTCGGGAAACCTCGGTAAGCTCGGGAAGACTCGTGAAGATTTTTCAACATGTTGAGAAATGTCCACTGGAGCCCCGAGTACCGACGAGCGGCCGTTACCGTAATTCTCCGAGTTCGAATCAGGGGAAACTCGGGAGAACTCTTGAATGAACTCGTACAGAGGGACAGGGCTTTCAAAGAGAGCGGGAGTCAAGGGATATGGGGAGAAAGCAGGAACGGGGTACTGATTGTGGATGATCAGCCATGATCACAGTGAATGGCGGGTGCTGGCTGGAAGGACCGGATGGCCTACTCCTGCACCTATTGTCTATTGACCCGCTGAGTTACTCCAGCACGCCGTGTCTAGCTATTGTATTTGTACCTGCCCTGAAGGTTTCCTCTGGCATCACGTCTATACATAAAATATTACAATGATACCAATGCAAGACTCTCTTTGCTATTGTGGTAGATAATAGCCAGCAGAGAGGAAGCAAGAGGTATTTCAGCAACGATGACTTCAGGAAACTTCTCTCTCCAGTATTTCCTCTGGGATTTACGCACAGACATAGGAATCGGGAAGGGGAAGAGGCCATCTCTTGGGTCTGCTCCGCTCGTTTGTGTTTGCCCCTCCGCGGACTCTCAGTAACCTCTCAACTCCCCGCTTTTCCGTTTATCTCCGCCCTTGAACATATTCGGCAGACTCTGCTTCCACCGGCCGTCCAGGAAGAGAGTTTCTCACCAGAAAGCTTTGCAGCTTGTCCTTGCGTTAAATGGATGGCCCCTTGTGTTTAAGCAACGACCCTTCCTTCTAGATAGACCCAGAATGCTGGAGTAACTCAGAGGAAGGGTCTTGCCCCGAAACGTCACCCATTCCTGGGTCTTGCCCCGAAACATTACCCATTCCTAGAAACATAGAAATTAGGTGCAGGAGGAGGCCATTCGGCCCTTCGAGCCTTCACCGCCATTCAATATGATCATGGCTGATCATCCAACTCAGTATCCTGTACCTGCCTTCTCTCCATACCCCCTGATCCCTTTAGCCACAAGGGCCACATCTGACTCCCTCTTAAATATAGCCAACGAACTGGCCTCAACTACCTTCTGTGGCAGAGAATTCCACAGATTCACCACTCTGTGAAAAATGATTTTTCCCCTCTTCCGGTCCTAAAGACTTCCCCCTTATCCTTAACTGTGACCTCTTTGTTCTGGACTTCCCAACATCGGAACATCTTCCGACCCCTTAAGAATTTTGTAAGTCTCTATAAGATCCCCCCTCAATCTTCTAAATTCCAGCGAGTACGACCCGAAATCTCACCCATTCCTGAGTCTTGACATTGTGTAGTTTTGGTCTCCTAATTTGGAGGAAAGACATCCTTGTGATTGAGGCAGTGCAGCGTAGGTTCACCAGATTGATCCCTGGGATGGCGGGACTGTCATATGAGGAAAGATTGAAAAGACTAGGCTTGTATTCACTGGAGTTTACAAGGATGAGGGGGGGATCTTATAGAAACATAAAAAATTATAAAAGGACTGGTCAAGCTAGATGCAGGAAAAATGTTCCCAATTGGGCGAGTCCAAACCAGGGCCGCACACAGTCCATAAAAATAAAGGGGAGGCCATTTAAGACTGAGGTGAGAAAAAGCTTTTTCACCCAGAGAGTTGTGAATTTGTGGAATTCCCTGCCACAGAGGGCAGTGGAGGCCAAGTCACTGGATGGATTTAAGAGAGAGTTGGATAGAGCTCTAGGGGCTAGTGGAGTCAAGGGATATGGGGAGAAGGCAGGCACGGGTTATTGATTGGGGACGATCAGCCATGATCACAATGAATGGCGGTGTTGGCTAGAGGGGCAGAGCGGCCAACTCCTGCACCTATTTTCTATGTTTCTATGAGCCGAAACGTCAGCCATTCCTTCGATCCGGAGATGCTGCCTGTCCCGCTGAGTTACTCCAGCATTTTGCGCCTATCTTCGGTGTAAACCAGCCTCTCATACTCATACCTACTTTATTAGCCAGTTATGCTTCGCAACCAACGAGGTATTTCATTTGCCATACAGTCATACTAATAAAAAGCAACAGAACCCACAAAATGCACTTTAACATCAACATCCACCACAGTGACTCCTCCACGTTCCTCACTGTGATGGAAAGTGGAAACAAAAGTTCACTCTCTTCCCTTCTTTGTTCTCCAGCGGTCGGGGGCTTTTGCACTCGCTGTAAGGTAACAACTCTGCAGCTGCACCAATGCGCTAAGGATAATTTGCAACTAGAACTGAGAGTTTCCATCTGGAAGTGAGACGAGGAAACACCTTTTTCTCACAGAGAGTGGCGAGTCTGTGGAATTCTCTGCCCCAGAGGGCGGTGGAGGCCGGTTCTCTGGATGCTTTCAAGAGAGAGCTAGAGAGGGCTCTCGAAGATAGCGGAGTCAGGGGATGTGGGGAGAAAAGGCAGGAACGGGGTAGTGATTGGGGACGATCAGCCATGATCACATTGAATGGCGGTGCAGGCTCGAAGGGCCGAATGGCCTCCTCCTGCTCCTGTTGTCCATTGTCTATTGAATGCAGGAGAATGGGGTTAGGAGGGAGAGGTAGATCAGCCATGATTGAATGGTGGAGTAGACTTGATGGGCCATTCAAGTCCAGAGGCAGTCTCTTGCAGACAGTCCCACCTCTCCAGACCACCAAAGAGACAGCAAGGACCAACATCTGGAAAGATGAATGGAACCAGCTCAACACGCAAGCCCACGGCCGGACGGAGAGAGGAGTCACTCCGACTGAATGCCTCGCCAGCGGGCAGGACCTCCCGTGGCCAACCTGGAAGACCCTCAACAGATTACGAGTGGAGCAGGGGAGGTGCAGAGCACTCATGAAAGCATGGAGCCACCAGGCAGAAGACACATGCAGCTGTGGAGCAGGGCAGACAATGTCCCACCTGCTGCAGTGTGACGACGCCCCCCCCCCCAGTGCAGCCCCCAGGACCTGGCTGAACCCACCCGACCAGCTGTGACCTGCGCCAGATACTGGTAGGGCGACATCTGACATCGCAACGGACTCGAAAAAGAGGAAGTCATGTGAAGAGAGTTTAATTGTCACGTCACATTCCCCACTGTGATGGACGGTGTATGCAGAACAAGGGTGCCGGATCCTGCTGTGGGTGGCCCAGTTTCTCATTTATCATTGAGGACTGTGAAACCAGAGGGAGGAGATGGGGGCGGCAGGAGAGAGGGAATGAAGGGAAGGAGGCCCTTCTGCCCGAAGCTCCATGCTGAACTGCAGCCGAGCGATTCACCCCCCCCCCACCCCCCCCCCCCATCCCACCCTCCTTTTTCTCAGTTGCAAAAGTCACTCAGGGATAGCCGAAACTCCTCACTCATCCAACAGCAGATTGCCACAGCACAAGTGATAATCATCTGCGGAAGCTGTGAGATAAGGCGCGAGTCAATACATTCTGGCTTTTCTACGAAACGCCTACCAGGAACGTGTTGTTTGCATCATTCTGTGAACAGGGGGAGTCGGTGGAAATCGGGGCCGGCCACCTGATTCTGATCGCCTCCCCCCCCCCCCCCCCCCCCCTGAGAAGTTGTCAACATCGTGGTCCACACTGAGGGACTGGTTACAGAACCACCAGGTGGTGCTTCGATGGCAGCCTCGCCAACAGTCTGCTGTCCTTGTTGTCTTTTTTTTTTGTGTGTTTAAAAAATAAAAGTTTGTGTTGATGTTCTCCGGTTTGTTTTATGTGGGGTGGGAAATTTTTTTCGATCCCTTACCTTACCGGAGATGCGATCGTTTTCGTATCTCGTATCTCGTTTCCGGGTCGAATCTCCGGTCGCTCTGCGGCCAAACATGGTGGAGCTGGGGGCCTCGCTCGGGACTGACTTTGAGCCCCACTCGCGGGGGTTTCCGTGGACTTACCATCGGAGCCTGCGATCCCTTGCCTGGGATCGGCGCTCCAACCGCGGCCTGTTGAGAACGACCGTCGGCAAGCTCCAAAAGCCGCAGGACGTTCGGCCAGCCCCGACCCGGGGGGGTCAGATCGCCCGGCGCGGGGGAGCTGAGATTCCCCCCCCCCCCCCCGATGCAGGAGCTCGATCACCCCGACGAGGAGGCCCAAACGGCGCCGGCCACGGGAGTAAAGATCGTGCCGTCAACGGACGGTTAGAGGCCCCCGACCGCTGGAGGACGAAGAAGGGAAGAGATTGAACTTTTTTTTGCCTTCCATCACAGTGAGGAATGTGGAGGAGTCACTGTGGTGGATGTTTATGTCAAAATGTGTTTTGTGTGTTCTGTTGCTTTTTATTGGTATGAGTGTTTGGCAAATGAAATTCCTCGTAATAGAGTATGAGTACGAGTATGAGAAGGAAATCGTGGTCACCTCGCAGAAAGGTGCCATTGGCACGTCAGGTCCATCCCGTTCAGTTCAATTTAGTTTATATGATTGTTGAGGAAAGAATGCATCGACTGGGCTTGTATCCTGGCCACTCGCTCATCTCCCCGCTGCCTTCGGGTAGAAGGTACAGGAGCCTGGAATCTGCAACATCCGGGTTCAGGAATAGCTGCTCCCCCACAGCCATCAGGCTATTAAACTTCTCAAACAAAACTCTGATCATTAATAGGGTACACAAAAAGCTTGAGAAACTCAGGCTGGTTCAGCAGCAATCTAAGGAGCGAAGGAGATAGAGCGACTTTCGGGTCGAGAACCCTTCTCAGACTGGTCAGGATCAGGGAAACGATAGAACTAGACGGTGATGTGGAAGATAAGGAACAAAAGTTAAAGATATGCAAAAAAGTATCGGTGATAAGGGAACAAGCCATTGTAAGCTGTTTGTGGGTTGAAAATGAGAAGCTGGTGCACTTGGGTGGGTGAGGGAGAAGAGATAGAGGGAATGCCAGGGCCCCGAGGCTGAGGGAGAGGTGGGAAGGGGAGGAGACAGCAAGGTAAACAGAATGAGAAAATTCCAATATTCAGCCCAAAGGAGCAGACTCCCCAAGCGGAATATGAGGTGCTGTTCCTCCAGCTTTGCGTGTTTGCTCACTCTGGCGTGGAGAGGCCATGACGAGAGGTCGTATGTGGAATGTGGATGGGGAGTTGAAGAGCTGAGCCACCTGGAGGTTCGGGTTTGGTTATTGCGGACTCGAGCGGAGGTTGTTCGGCGAAGCGATCCTGCCAAGCCTACCGCTTGGTCTCACTAATAGATCATCTGGCATCTGGAGAACGATGCATAGATGAGGTTGGATGAGGTGCAGGTGAAACCTTCTGATCGGACCTGAAGGACGGCTTGGTCCCTGAAAGGATGTAGGGGGGAGGTGAAGGGACAAGTTTGCATTTACTATGCGGTTGCAAGGGAAAGTGCCCGGGGTAGGGGTAGAGTCGGGAGGGAGGGAAGAATTGACAAAAGGGAGTTGCGGAGGGAGCGATCTTTGCGGAAGGCAGAACAGAGGGGGGAGATGGAATATGTGGTGTGGAGGGTCACGTTGGAGGTGGCCGAAACTGGCGAGGACTATATGGTGTATTTGCCGGCTGGTGGGGTGAAAGTTGAAGGACCTGGGGAACTCTGGCCAGTTTGCTATTGGGGGAAAGGGGAGTGAGGGCAAGTGTTGCGGGAGGAGGAGACCCTGGTGCAGCCTCATCAATAGTGGGGAGGGGAATCCCCGTTCCTGAAGAAAGAGGCCATTTGTGAAGACCCTGGTGTGGAACACCTCATCCTGGGAGCAGATGCGTCTTAGACGAGGAATTGGGAATAGTGGAAGGAGTCCTTACAGGAAGCAGGGTGAGAGATGAAGTAGTCCATGGTAGCGTGGGAGACAGTAGGTTTTGTAGTGGATGACGGTCAGGAGTGGTACACCTGCATAGAGATGGTGAGGTCAGGAATGAAGGGAAGAGTCCGGAAAAGGGTCCAAGTGTATTTGAGTGCCGGATGAAGTTGGTGGAGAAATAATGAAGTCAGTCAGTTGTGTGTGGTGCAGGAGGTGACACCATACAGTCCGTCAAATGTACCGAGGTAGAGGTCGGGGAGGGGCCCTGTACGCCGAGAAACAAGGATTGTTCGACATACCCAACCAAGTGGCAAAGCGTAGCTGGGCCCAAGCTGTGGCCCATAGCTAACGCCATGTGTTTGGAGGAAATGGAGGAATCAAAATAGAAGTTATAGAGGTTGAGGTTAATCTGATCATTAATAGCCCATTTTCACTTTATCTGTTTATTTATATGTGTATATATATATATATATAATTATATATATATATATTCAGTAAGTATATGGACAACACAGATCTGATTTTAATTATTTTTATGCCTACTTTTTTCCTGTTGTTCTGAAGGCAAAGCAAGAATGTCATTGTACCCTATCAGGGACACGTACAAATGAACTCTCTGAATCTTGAATCTATTCACTGGAATTTAGAAGATGAGAGGGTATCTATAGAAACATATACAATTCTTAAGTATTGGACAGGCGGGATGCAGGACACATGTTTCCCGATGTTGGGGGAAGTCCAGAAACAGGGGGTCACGCAGCTAAAGAATAGGGGGGATGCCATTTTAAGACGAGATATGGAAAACTTTTTTCACAACCAGAGAGTTGTGAATCCTGTGGAATTCCCTGCCACAGAGGGCATGAGGCCAAGTCACTGAATTTTTCAAGAGAGAGTTAGATATGCTCTTAGGTCTAATGAATCAGTGATATGGGGGAGAAACAGGGAACGGGGTACAGATTGTGGATGATCAGCTTTGATCATATTGAAGGCGGCGCTGTCCGTCACGCTATTTCTCCCTTCCTCCATTCCCTTAGTCTACTTCTTCTCCCTTTCTCATCACCTTCTATCAATCTTCCCCATTCTTTATCCTTTCTTTCCCCCCCTATTCGACTTCTTCTTCTTTTACCCTATCCTCCCTTCCCCCCCCC